>PVJD01011711.1:0-44499 GCA_004026545.1 Mormoops blainvillei | reverse complement strand
TTAATTTTATCTTTCAAGTGCAGTTTACCTTCAATATTTTTTGCCCTAGTTTCCGTTGTTTGCCTTCTGCTGACGTTCCTGCCTGGTTTAAGACCTCCAGCTCGATGCTGGACGGCCGGGAGGTGACAGAACACCTGCCTCATTCCCGGGGCCCTGGGGCACGCGTCCCACGTTGGGGCTTTACCTTTACACCGTGAGCGCGCTGCCAATGCACTTCATCAGGTTATGAAAGTTTCCTTCCATTCCGAGTTTGCAACGGTTTTTATTGTGAATGTTGACTTAGAATCAAACATATTCCTGAATTTATTGAAAGGATCCATTAAGTAATAAATTCCATTCACTGACATTCTAAAGTTAAATGGAGCTTGCATTCCTTGGGTAAACGCGGGATTCAGTGTTGACTCAGAAACGTTCTGGAATAGCGTCTGTCGAACCCGAGCGGTTTATTCCCCGAACGGCTGGAAGACCTCTGCCGTAGTCCTTTGGGGCTGCTGTCTTCTTGGAAGGACGATCCTTTCACCCACTAACGCAGGACAGGCCTCAAAGCTAAACCATTTGCATGTAAATTCCAGCTTCACCTCCTACTAACCATGCCCCCTCCGGCAAGTTCCTTGGTCCGTGATGCTCATCGATAAGCAGGAATGAGTCAAGACATCACCCACCCGAAATGGCCTAACGTGTCTAAGCATTGAGATCAGTGCCCAGGCCCTAGCGAGTGCCATGCATTTGCTGTTGTTATCATTGACTTGATTTTTTTAATAAGGATAAAATTACTTGAGTTTTCTGCTTATTCTTTTTTAGTTGTTTTAAAATGATCGTAACACAAAATTTATCATCCTACTCATTTACAAGTATACAGTTCCATCATGTTAAGTAATTTAAATTGTGGAACCGTCACCACTGTCCATGTCCAGAACATTCTTATCCTAAAAACCTGAAACTGTTCCCATTAAACCCTAACTCCCCATTCCCCGCTCCACCCAGCCCCAGCAAACACCACTCTACTTTCTGTCTCTGTAAATTTGATCACTCTCGGTGCCTCATGTAGGTGGAATCTTGCAGTATTTGGTTTTTTTTTGGGGGGGGGTTTGGGGGGGCGGCACTGTGTGTGTGTGTGTCTGGCTTATTTCATGTATTACCATGTCTTCAAAGTTTGTCCGCACTGTAGTATGTCAGAATTTCCTTCCTTTTTAAGGCTGAATACTATTGAATTGTATGTACATTCCACATTTTGCATATCCATTTATTCATCGATGGACATTGGAGTTATGTCCACTTTTTGACTATTGTGAATAATGCTGCTGCAAACATGGGTGTGCAAATACCTCCTTGAGATCTCACTTTCAATTCTCATGTAGTCAGAAATGGAATTGTTGGTCATATGGTGATTCCTTTTTATTTTTTAATTCTCATGTTTATTCATTTTTTATAGAGAGAGAAAGAAGGGAGAGAGAGAGAGAGAGAGAGAGAGATTGCTGTGAGAGAGAAACATCAACTGGTTGCCTCTTTGTTTAGCCCAAAACAGAGTTCGAACTTGCAAAGTAGGTACGTAGGACCCTGACCGGGAATCAAACCTGCAACCTTCTGGTGTATGGGACTGTGCTCGTCAATTGAAATATTTTCCTTTGTAGCTCTTAACTAGCCAGGCATTTCACTGCTGATGTTGTCTGTGATGTGGTGAGGGTGGCGGCCATAGATACTGTGGCCCACAGACTGGGCCGTTCCCAGGGTCTCTTCAGTGGGTCCAGAGAGTCCTCTCCCTAAAAATTGGTGCCACTTCTGTCAGGTAGTGTTGGCGATGTAGTCAAAAGTGTTATTTCCACTGTTTGGGGGTTTTTTTGGTTTGTTTTTTGGGCAGGTTTTCAGTTTGTTTTTGTTTTTGTTTTGGGGGAGTTTTGGTTTGTTTGTTTGTCTTTTGCTCCTTTCTGTCTCTTGGTGGCTCTTTGAGGGCTCTGACGATCAGGGCAGAGGCAGAAAATACCACCTCAATCCAGGCCTGTCTGCTCTGCATGCTCAGTTTCACTGTAATCCTCAGACCCTTCTAGTCACCAGCTGTTTTAGCAATGTCATCACCAACCTTTTTTGGAGATAAACCCGAGGGACCTGTCTTGGGGGCAGGTGTGGCACCGACTTCCCCACCAGTGCCCCTCAGGTACACGACTTTGATTTGGTTGGAGTCGACCTTAGGTGGCTGCTGTGGTACGAACCCAGGTTCGGGACCGCCGAGGGAAGTTGCACCTCGGCCCCCTGCCCGCCGAGAGCAAAAGCACCACTGCTTTTTATTCTCTTTTTTGATAGTATCATCCTAATGGGTGTGGGACGGTAAATCCTTCTGGTCTGATTTTCAGTTCCCTAATGATTACTGATGTTGAGCATCTTTCCCTGAGCTTATAGGCTATTTGTGTATCTTCTTCGGAGAAACGTCTTTACAAGGCCTTTGCCCTTTGTTTAATGAGGTTGTTTGTCTCTGGGGCGGGGGGAGCATTGTTTTTATCTTGTTGAGTTAGGAGTTCTCTATATATTGTACAAACAAAGTTTTCTCTAGAACAATTTTAATGAGGTCCAATTTGTCCATTTTTTCTTTTATTGACTATGCTTTTGGTGTTATAAGTTTTCCCTTTATTCTTGAATCAGTTTGGAGATACTGTATTCTTTCAAGGCTGTGACAATTTATCTGTTTCCAGATTTATGGTATCCTCTTATCTTATTAATCTCTGCAGCATAAGTAAGTATGGTCCCATTTTTCATCCCTAATTCTGTTTATTTGTGCTTTCTCTTTTTTCTTAATCAATCTTGCCAGAGGTTCTTTAATGTCATTAATCTTCACATACAACCCTTCGACTCTGTTGACATTGTCTTTTGTATGATTGTTGTCATTTCACTAAGTTCTACTCCTCTATCTTTCTTTTCTACTTTCTTTAGAATTCTCCTCTGTCCTTTTTCAAACTTAAGATAAATGCTTAGCTCATTTATTTTTAGCCTTTCTTTTTTTTCTATTACAAACATTTAGGGCTATATATTGTCTTCTATGTTCCACATATTCTTACATGTTGTATTTCATTAACAGTTCAGTTGTGAATATTTTCTAATTTTATTTTGATCTAGTCTTTAACATGAGTTTATAAGTTATAAATGACATGTGTGGCTGAGACTGTGCTAGATATAATAGTGACAGAGAAATACAACTGTGGACTTGATTCAATCCTCTGTGGCTACAGATTTGAAAGCAGATTACACATAATGAATTAACAGTCTGACAGAATTTATTTAAATAGTTAAGGCAAATCTAATGAAAGCAACCTTATCTCGTTATCAAGAATAATCTTTCCTTGAGATTATTGTGACAGAAGAATACTGCCATGAACGATTTCAAAAAAATTTATATGTGCCAAAAAAAAAAAAAGTGGCCTGTCATGGGCATTTTTCCAGGTTATCTCTGCTTTCACTGACTTTGAGTTATTTTATAACTCTGTAAGTTAAAGAAATTTGATAATATTGCACAATATTTTGTCCATAGAAATGCAAGTTAGTTAGGTCCAGTCAGATGCAACTGATTATTGACCCACTTTGCATCTATGTGAAATGTATTTCAGCGTCACTTATCTGCCTCTGTGTGTGTGTGTGTGTGTGTGTGTGTATGTGGGGGCAGCAGGTGGAGGCTTCTGCCCATGGTTTTGGACTCCTTGAAATATTGCCTGTGTGAATTCTAAGTCTTGAAGGTGGTTTCCTCCACTGGACATCTGCGTGTGCTTCTGTCGGGACACTGAGGCACTGTAGCCTATAAGCATTTTTTTAAACTATTAGTTTGATGTTCAGACCATAAGATAATGTGAATGAACGTGGCAAACCTGTGTGTGTGCCGGTTTCACACGTGACTTCTCAGGTAATCTATCTATAGTTACTCTCTACCCTTAACAGCGGATTAACTTGCCGTGTCCTCCAGGGTATGGGGTTTTTCTAATTCACACTTGTACAGAAGATGTCACTGCTGGGGGTCCCAGATTTACATAGAAAGCCTTCTATTAGATGTTTCCTGGATGGGCCTGAAGCTTTACCTCATGTGCCCGGTGCCATAAAAACTCAAGTTCGCCAGGCTTTAGCAGTGACTCCCGGGTAAAGGCTGCCCCCAAAGTTCTACTTACCTCTTCAGGTTCCTGTTTTCACATATTTGGGGGAGGGGGCAGTTGCCAATTAATTTTTTTGTTGTTGTTTACCTCTGAGGGTTCTAAACTTATTTTATCCAGAATTATCAAACGAAATCCCTATGAGAAGTTTCTGAAACACATGATAAAACCCTCACTTGTGGAACTAGGCTCATTAAAAAGTAGGTTTCAGTTCAAGCCTGGCATCATTTCACTGTTTCTCTTCCTTGAGATGTGGGGATGTCTTTGACCTTTCCAGTCAGAGGGCCCTGGAGCTCCGCCCTACTCTTCCTCCGAGGGAAGGGGAAACACTGTGGGTCATCTCCAGCCGAGCCCAGGGCTCAGGTTCCAACCCAAGGTCTGTGCTCTTTCCCATCACTACAAACTGTCCACCCACACGCGACATTCAGGACACGTTCCCCATTCAATCTCGCAAACTCCTGAATAAATGTAGTTACTTTGTTCATTTCTTCTTCTGTTTCATTTTGGAAGCTGGGCTGTTAAGCTAAATGGTAAATGCCACTTGTATTTTTTTCCTCTCTCTTTTCGAACTTGAACTCTAACAACGAGGCGGGACCCACCTACTGGCTTTGAGGTAGGAGGGTGTGGAGGGAGGCCTCTCAAAGCCTCCGCTGGTCCTTCTACCCAGAAGACCTGGCTGGCATGCAGCAGGGACTACGAGGGCTGGAGAGCAACATATGGCAACTTTTTCTAAATGACAACAGGGACCTATGGAGAGTTTCCAAGCAAGAGCGACTTCACTGCAGCCATGCTGGAGAAAAAGCTCCTCGCTTCTGTGAGGCGCGGCAACGCAGAAATCGCAGATGCTCGGCCGCTGGTGTTTATCGTGTTCACCTTTCACGTACGACATCTCAGCGGATCCATACAGAGACCATGTAGACATGGATGTGATCTGTGTCGCTCACCGTGTTCGAAAAATTTACTTCCACGTGCATTTCCCCAAGTACTTTTTACGGTCACCCTTTAAGGCAGAGCTTGCAGGAGCTGACGCCTGCTCAGGCTCCGGGTGTCGCACCAAAGGAGGAGGCAAGCAGGGCATAAACCGAAGGCGGCGGGAGGCCGGGGCGGTTAGAGAGAAACGCTGCGCTGAACGGTGCGGCCGCGCCTGGGAAACGCTTCCTTTCATGTAAAGGGCGTTGGGTGAGGCCCCATAGTCGCGGCTCACGCTCGGCCGGGAGGAACTTAGGAGGAGTTTCCCAAAGCAGCCGAGTGGCCTCGTTTGCAGGAAGGTGATGCAAAGGGGCGCGGTAGATGGGCGAAAATTTCACTGTTATGCCTTTTGATATGTTTTTAGATTTTTTGGGCCGCATGAAGGTATCCCTCAAATTTTCAAATTAATAAAAATTCATGTGAATAAACAAGTAAGAAAAATTGTTTAAAAGATTGCCATTCGTCAACTGTCTTATCGTGTGGAAATGTGGCTAGTTCTTGAAATTGTCGAGAAAGGTCAAAAATTGAGATTTTAGGGGTTTTTTTATTACCTTTCCTATTTTAAGAAAATATTTAATGTGACAGGACTTAAACTCACAGAGAAGTTGCAATAAGAGTATAAAAATTCGCATGTACCCTTCGGCAAGTTTCCCTTAACATTTGCTTTATTTTTTTCTGTGTGTGTGACACATACATACATACATACGTAAGTAGATACATAGATAATGTTTTTTCTAACCTGAGAAGTTGAAGACATGATGCCTCGTTCTCTGAAAACTTGCATACATGTTTCCTAAATACATACATTCTCTTCGTAACCACAATGAAAATATGACAAACAGGAAATTAGCATTGCTATTCAGATCTCACCAATTTTCCCAATAATGCCCTTTATCACAAAAGAAAATCCTGGATCACGCTTTGCATTCAGTTTCCATGTCTGTTCTGCCTCCTTTAATCTAGAACAGTTATCACATCCCCCCTTGGCTTTCCTAGCCTTGGCAATTTTAAAGATTATAGGCCTGCAGTAGATCACATTTTCCAAAAAGGTCAAAACAATGTTTCTAGTCCCACATGCTCTTCTATAACCTTCTTACCACTCTCCGTTAAGAGGTGGGGTCTTGTTCCCCTCCCATTGAACTTAAGTGGAATTGTGACTGCTTTGACCTACAGAGCGTGACAGAAGCAATGCCATGTGACTTCTGAGGTCAGGTCATGAAAAGGATGTGAATTTTGCCTGATTTTCTATCTCAGTCTCTATCTCCTTTTCTCTCTTTCTACCTCTTCACTTGCCCTTGGAATCCGGCCACCACACTGTGAGTAATCCAAGCCAGCCAAGTGGAAAGACAAAACACAAGTGTTTCTGCCAATAGCCCCAGCCAAGGTCCCAGGGGACAGACAGCCGGCTCCCCCGACTCGGACAGCAAAGTGAGTGAGCCTGCAGACCTTCCCAGCCCTCAGACTTGGGGTGTCCCTGCCGAGGCCCAGGCTGGGGCAGAAGCAAGCCCCCACTTTTGCACTTCTCTGAATTCCTAGCTCATGGAAGCCATGAGCCTAGTAAATCATTGTTCTACACCAATAATCGTTGAGGTTATTTGTTATACAACCACAGTAACCAGAACAAAACCTGTTTTATTTAATCCAATATCTCTCCCTTTGTATTTGTCAATGTCAGATTTGTTTTTCAATATTTTCATTGTTTAAATATTGGCTTAAATTCAAAATATTAAAATACATTAGAGTCCAGGCAATGAATTTTTAGGCAGTGCACTAAAAACACAATCCACAAAAGAAAAACTAAGTTAGACTTCCGATTAAAACTGCTCTGTGAAAGACACTGTTAAGAGAATGAAAAGACAAGCCATAGATTAGGAGAAAATATTTGTAAAATACATACCTGATAAAGGGCTTGTATCCAAAATACACGATGAACTCAAATCTCAACAATAGGAAAACAATCCAACTTAGAAATGGGCAATAGGTCTGAATATATACCCTTCACACACACACACACACACACACACACACACACACACACATCGGAGATGGTAAATAAGCACGTGACAAGTTTCCATTTGCAAACTGCAAGTAGAACCAACAATGATCTACCACTAGAATGGCCGATTAGCTAGAATGAGATACCATTAGAAGAGCTAAATCTGAACACCGACAACATCAAATGCTGGTGAGGATGTGACGCAACAGGAAGTCTCACTCATTGCTGGTGAGAGTGCAAAATGATGCAGCCATTTTAGAAGGCAGTTTGGTGGGTTCTTATAAAACTAAACATGCTCTCACCAGATGATCCAGCAATCGCGCTCCTAGGTATTTACCCACATGAGTTAAAAACTAGGTGCACACCACCCTGACTGGTGTGGCTCAGTGGGTTGGGCATCGTCCACCAACTGTAAGGTCTCCAGTTTGATTCCTGGTCAAGGTACATGCCTGGGTTGTGGCCCTAGTCCCCGGTTTGGTGCATGCAAGAGGCAACCGATCAGCATTTCTCTCTCGCATCCATGTTTCCCTCCCTCTCTTTCTCCCTCCCTTCCCCCCACTCTCTAAAAATAAAAAAAATAATAAAATCTTTGTTTTTAACAAAACCACATGCACGCAAAAACCTGCACAGTGATAGTTATGGCCACTTCACTCATAATTGCCAAAAACTAGAAGTGACCGAGATGAACTTCCATAGGTGAACTGAGAAACAAACTATAGTGCATTCAGAAGGTGGAACGATCTTCAGCAATTTTTAAAAATGAGCAATCAAGACATGGAAGAGCCTTAAATTCACATCCCTGGGAAAGCAGTTAGTCTGAAAAGACTGCCTACTGTGTGATTCCAACTATATGACATTCTGAGAAAGGCGAAACTACGAATGAAGGCAGCAAAAAGGTGAGTGGTGGCCAGGGACTCAGGGAAAAGGAGGGGGGTGACTAGGCAGGGCACAGGGGACGTTTGGGGCAGTGAAGCTAATCATCATGATACTGTAATGGCGGATCCCTTTCATTACATATTTGTCCAAACCTATAGAAAGTACAACAAATATAAAGAAGGAACTCTTGCCCTGGTTGGTGCGGCTCAATGGATCGAGTGCCGGCCTGTGAACCAAAGGGTCGCCAGGTCACTTCTCAGTCAGGGCGCATGCCCCGGTTGTGGGACAGGTCCCTGGTGGGGGACAGGGATGCGTGACAGGCAACCGCACATTGGTGTTTCTCTCCCTCTCTTTCTCCCTCCCTTCCCCTCTCTCTAAAAATAAAATCTTTAAAAAAAAAATGAAGTCTAACGTGAACTATGGACTTTAGTTAATAATCATGAATCATATCGGTTCATAAATTATAACAAATGCACCACCCCAATGCAAGGCGTTAATAATGGAGGATGCTATTAAGGGGTGGTTAATATAGGGACTCTTAGTACCTTTTGTTCAATTTTCTGAGAACATAAAATCTCTCTTTACAAAGTGTAGTGATATAAAACTATCAAACAGTGTGAGTCAAATATACTACCTCTGAAGACCCAAGAGTTGGTAATCCTCGCTTTAAAGAAGTAAAGCAACCGTTAACATGCAAGCAAGCCCCGTTTTGAAAAAAGAAACAGATGTAATAAGTGGCCATTAATAACTATAGTAGTTAATGACCGAGTCATAACTAGAATTCTGTCCTCCTTTTCCAGTTCCAGGCTTTTTTCAGCCCACCTTGCTGCCACGTTAGGGTCCTCAGCCTAGCAAAGGAGAGACTCAGCTAAAACTTATCTTTGTTCTGAGCTGTGTGTTACTCCGGGAGAAAGCCCACAGAATAAAAGAACGATCATCACTTCAAAAATGAGCTGGTATGAGTTCTAAGGAAGCACCCACTGCCATGGTCGGCATGATCAGTCGGCATGATCGAGGGCCCCTTCCCGTACCAGATGCAGAGGCTGCCCGAGCAATCCCGCCCCCGTGGAAGGCTGGCGGAGGGACACAGCTAGCGATGCCCTCACAAACTGTCATTTTACTTTCTATGCCTTTGCCTCAGAATCTTGAGAGCTCCTAAAAATGAACCATGACCCCTACACCATTTCAAAGAGAAGAGTGTAGCTTTTTCTCTAGAATAAAAGAGCCCTGGTGCATGCATATATATTTAGTATCCCTTTTATTTGTGTTTGACCACCTCGTGATCTGCCTTTGGAGAAATGACTGCAAATCTGTAGAGAGTAAAATATTAATGTTTTACATGTGGCCGTGGCTTTGCATCTTAAAACAGATGTTTAAAACCTATTAAAAAAAACACGTGTTTTTTTTTTCCCCAGGGTGATCCTTGAATAAAACACACAGATACCAGTTACGATGCCCATTTATCGGCGAGGAAACAGAAATGCAAAGTTATGTGATTTAGCCAAGTTCCTGCGGCAAACAGTGTAAGCCAAACTTATTGCTCGGTCTCCAAGATTCTCCTCTTCATCACATGCCTCATTGCCTTTCTAATCAATTCATAAGCAAAGGACCTGTCTCAGGCAAAAGTAAGGTGTTGCAAAGGGAGGGATGTGGGGAAGAGCAACGGCCCCAGATTTTCTGCCCCTGGAGCCACGGGGCAAGCCTGCATCCTTTAAAAGCCTTACAACTCCAAGTGTTGCGAGCCCAGAAGCAGCTGGGAGTCTGTGGGAAATGCAGAGCCTCGGGCCCCAAACTATTGAATCAGGACCTGCATTTCAGAAGGTCCCGGGTAATCAGTCCATAGGTACATTAAAGTCTGAGAAGCTCTGAGACAGACACTGAACCCTTTGGGGTAAGACAAGGTCTCCAGTCAGAACTGCCCCCTCACCTAGTGAACATCGGAAACAGGCAGGTGGACAGCCCGTGCTGTCCAATCAGCTGGGTGTGCTGGTTTGAAAAGGGTCATCTCTTTGCTGGAATTAAACAGACACTGAGCAGGAGAGTCTGGGTGTGCAAAGACCGGCTCCGACAGGGCAGCTCTAGGGGATACAGTAGCTCTAGGGGACACAGTGGAGTGTGGAGACGCTTTTGAATGGGAGCCCTGGGGCCGGGGTGGGGCCCGCCTTAGAAGAAAAGGCAGACAGTGAGCAGGCAAGGATTGCTTCCTAAGTTTGTCTGCAAAACACTAGACACAGGCTCCTCCGTGCGACCAGGTGGCAGGTACATGGTCTCCTGCATCCATCTCCAGTCAGGCTGGTGGGGCGGCTGATGCTCAGTCGTGGCGCCTGGGCTAGGACCCCGATGTCGCCCATCTAATCCAGCAACGTCCTAGTGTCACGGAGCAGAGCAGAAAGGGCAGGCGCGCCGTCTGGTCTGCGGGGCAGGTGTGCCTTTCTAGAGCAAGAAAGGGTGTCGCCGACCCAGCATGGCATCTGCAAAATGGTGGGGTGAGGGGCAAACAGAATAAAGCAGTCTCTTCCCAGCGAGCGTGACGTCCAAATCATGGATGGTGTGAAAGTCCACGAGAAGTGCTACATAGATGAGCATTTGTTTAAGTGAATGGTCATAAAGCAATGTGTATTGGCTAATACAGCCCTTCAAACCAGTGCTTAACGGATACTGGTATCTAGAATCAGGTTAAAATAAATATTTACATTTCTGAAAGTGGGTCTAATAACGTAAACTATTAAGTGAATAATGGTACGAAGGGAAATCCGGCACCCGGCAGGAAAAGGACCAGGAGCAGGGACGAGGGAGTTGGGCAAGCGCGTCTGTTAAGTGCCCCGGGGAGGGCGTGCGAGAAACGCTACCTTCTCTCCTCTCTGGAAAGGTGGGAGAGGGTCCCCGTGGTTTCACGGCTCCAAGTCTCCCCTCGGAGAGCGGACACCAGGGAGGCCGCGTCTGGGTTCCCCAGCCCCCGCCCCGGCGCCGGCGGCCGAGCGCCGTCAACAGCGCGAGGTGTCGGGTTGCGGCTGGTGTTTGGGCCGCAGTGGGAGGCTCAGGAGTGACAATGACTGCCCGGGGCCGAGGGAAAACACACAACACTTACACACACACAGACACGCGGCGGCGGCGCGGGCAGCGGGGCGCGATCAAGGAGGAGGCAAGGTCGGGGGCCCCACCAACCCCGCCCTTGGGTGGGGGTGGGGGGGTAATGCGCCCAAAAGGAAGCGGGGCCACAGAGGAAGCCGGCGCCAGCGTCTCGCCATCCCGAGAACCGCCTTGGGGAGGTGACCAAGGATTGCCAAGCTGTTCCTGAATTTGTCTTACTGCTCATTCCTGATTGTTCGCTGTGTCGCAGGAGCTTCGCCAGCAGGACCTCTCGGGTCTAAGGGCGAGACCTGGGCCACCCGACTCTCCCGGTGTCCTCGGTCTAGAGATCGGCCGGCCGGTGTAGGAGCCGGGCCCGAGGTTGGGGGAGGGGTGGGGCAGCACGGGGCTGGGGGGTGGCGCTGTTTGGGCTCCTGTTTAGTGAGGGTTCCTGTTTTCCCCGCGTCGGAAGAAGCAAATGAATGGAAACCGGAGGATTTTTCATTTCGAGGGATTGAAAGGTGATGTCTGGTGGTGATAAGCACTCAGCCTCTGGAATTCGTATCATAAAGAACTTCGGCTCCGCTGCCTTAGCGCCCAGCTGTGACGTGCAGGGTGCAGCTCGGAGGCCCCGGGCGCATCCGAAGAGTTCACGTCTGTAGGCGCTAACAGCGGTATGAGTCGGGTTTAAGAGCAAGTTTCTCCAAGACTTAGAAAGTGAACAGGCTTTTCTAGGGAGTATTTGTGTATGCGTCAATGTCTATTCCTAAATATATACTCAAAGGCATGACCATGCTATTAAAATAATAATAAAAGAAACATAACATGCGAAAATGCTAAATATAGGTGATGTTTGCACAAACATTTTGTCTCTTTTCATATTAAAAATTAAACCATCCAACGAACATGTTCTGACTCCTTAGGCTTCTCTAATTTCGCCACAGGATTCTTTCCCAGGGAGATGTCTTTGACTAAGGGGCTTCCCCACCCCCTGGAGCTTCCACTGTGTTTCCCTGGGGAAGAGGGAGAAGTGACTTGGAGAATCTCTACCTCAGCATACCGCTGGGTCAGGGGCTGCACCCCAGGCAGGTAGCCGGCCTCCTTAACTACAAACACACCCCATTTGAGATTGGGACTTACTCAACCAATGCAAAGGGGATGATTAACTCAGGTAATCAGTGGGCTGCTTTCCAAACATGAAGGTGCTGTTTCGGGCTAAGCCTTCATCCCTTCATTACAATCGAGTTAAATAGAAATGATTCCTCTTCTACAGAATTAAAGTGGGCCTCAGAGAATCTCTACTAAGAAATAATGGGGTGCCCACAGTATGTTAGGGTAGTTCAATTTATTGTGCAGAGCCGAAAACAGGAAAATCTTATCCTGCCACCCCCTACTTCCTTTCACCAGAAACTAGTGGGGGTCCCCCTACTCCTGCCTCAGATTATTTCTATCATTTTCTAAAATTGGGGAGTGGGGTATAAAATATGGCAAATACACACAAAAATGAGTATAAAAATGTGTGTGCAAAACCTAATGAACTGTTGTACGACAAACACTAGGGTAACAGCCACCCAGGTCAGGACTCTCCTAAACTCTGACCAGTCACCTCCAGACCATAAGCCTCCAGCTCTTCCCCTCCCCTAGCGGTAACCCCTGCCCTGACTTCCATGATGGCCACTTCTTTGCCTTTTTTAAATACTTGTATTACCTAAGGGTGAATCCCTAAACAATATACTGCAGCTCAAGTTTGCCTGTTTTGAAAACTTTACACAAAGGAAATCATTTGGTCAGGGTTCTGTTCCATCTGGCTTCTTTGGCTCACTGTTATGTCTTTGAAATTCTTCACTGTTGTGTATATCTGTGGTTCACTTATTTTCACTGCTGTATAGTATTTCACACTTATTTTTTACATATTACTCTTTGCTTACTGTATTACCGTACTCTGCACATATTCCTCTGCTCACTCCACACTAGGACTGTAGCACAATTCGTTTTACTGCTGGTGGACGTCTGCCCCATTTCCACCTGGGGGCTCTTGCCGGTGGGGTCCCTACAAACCGATGGTGCACAGTCTCCTGGTGCACATGCGCTCGCAACGCAGTGGGCTTTGTTCGTGAAAGGGGGGCTGTGGTTCTAGCATACCTGGGCCTCCAACTTATTAGATACAGTGTAACCCTGCAGGCTTCCAATTTCCACTCCCCCCCAGCCATGCGCACACCCAGTCAGGCTTTGCAACTGCAGCCAAGCTAGCCTACTGCGAATGGATGGCCTTTTCTTATGCCGACTGGCCACTTAGGTTTCTTCTTTGTGAAAAGCGAGTCCTTTGCCTCCTATTTTCTGTTGTTGTGATTAACTTGGAAGAATGTGTTCTATGTCTGGATTCCAGCCCTTTGCCATGACGTGCTGAGAGCATCTCCCCCTCTGGCTCAGTTTTTCACTGTATTAACATTTGCCTTTTGATGAGCAAAATGCAGTCCAGTTTACCAGTTTTTCTCTTCACAGGTTGTGCCTTTTGTAAGAAACTCCTCCCTGCCCCCAAAATAAATATTCTTCTATGGTCATTTTTTTTTTACAAACGTTAACACTTTGCTTTCCATACCTAGGGACAGCAACGGGGCTTTGAGTCAGTGCCTTACAACTCCAGTTGCCCAGGTCCTGGCGGAGGGGGGGCGGTGCGGCTACGTTGGTTGGAGCGTTGTCCCTTACACCAAAAACGTTGTGGGTCATGCCAGGTCAGGTCGCATACTGGAGGCAACCGGTTTCTTTTTCTCTCTCACATCGATGTTTCTCTCTCTCTCTCTCTCTCTCTCTCTCTCTCTCTCTCTCTCTCTCTCTCTCCTTTCCTCTCTCTCTAAAATCAAAAAACATATTCTCACGTAAGGATTTAAATAAAAAGAATCAACCAATGAGTGCATAAATCAGTGGAACAACGAGTTGACGGCTCTCCCCTCCCCCTTCCTTCTCTCTCCCTAAAAAAATCAATGAAAACAAAGAAACAAACAAACCTCTACCTGCCAGGTGTTCTATGTCACCCAAGGCAAATACCATCAGGATTCTGGCTGCCTCCACAGTCACCACTGGCTTTTCTTGGCCCCAGACAGCCGGAGGTGGGGGAGGCCCAGGCGGCCCAGGAAAACTCATTTTCCCAACGGCTCCGGTGTAGCCAAGCCCAACTCTGCTCTCAGAACCAAAGGACGCGGACGAAGGAGCCCATCACCCCCCTTGGCGTCTCGTGTCCCCAGGGCAATTAGAAAACGGCCGCGAAAGACCTCACCTCCCCCTCCACCTACTCCCCAACCCTCCTCCACCAGAGGTGGAAGGGCGAGGGGAAGCGTCGCTGCCCCACCACCCTCCCGGGGCTGCAGGGTGCGCGGGACCATACGCGCAGTGAGCGCCCCTCCAGTCTCAGCAGCCATTTCTAGGCCCGGGCAGTCTTTGGGGACCAGGAACATTACGCGGCGAAACCCACCGTCCATCATCGCTGCTTTCGTGCCTCTACTTCATCCCATGGAATGATCTGCGAAAACAGAGGTCTCCCAAGAATCCAGGCAGAGGGGGAGCGCCCCGAGGAGCCCCTAGAGAAAAGGTGCAGCTCGTGATGGTCCAGCGAGGTGCGCACCCCGTGTCAGGCGCCTTGGGACACGCCGCCTCCGTGGGGGTGGGGGGGCGCGGCGAGGCTTCTGCAGCGGAATCTCTGAGGGATTTCAATTTTTCTAGCAGGCTCTGACGCCGTTCTGGAAAAAGTAATGCCTTTCTCCCCGCCCAACAAATTTTATACCAAAGGAACAATCTGAGAGTCCTGCAAAATGTCTATTACAACAATGTTTATAGTAATGCTACGTAAAGGGAAATTTTGGAAGAAACCTAAATGTTTCCTGAAAGAAAACTAGCTGTAAAAATCCTCTATATTCATAGGGTAAAATACTATACAGTCACTCAAATTCTTATAGAAAAATGTTGGATGACATGCCACACTTTTTTCGTGATAGGACGTTAAGAAAAAAGGTAGGTTAGAAACTACATATCTAATCTCTGTGTCTTTAAAAGGAATTGATTATACATTTATGCAAAAAAGACTAAGCGGATAACAAAATGTATCCTCTGAGTAATGGGATTAGGAGATTTTTTTTCTTTGTGTTTTTCCTTATTTTCCCTTTTTTCCATGAGTATATGCTACTTAAGAATCTAGTCAATTTGGAAGAAAGGAAGACCAGGAGAGAGAGAGAGAGACAGAGAGAGACAGAGAGATTGATTTTTCCGAAGTTGCTGTGACTGGCTGACTGGCTGGGGTGAGGATGGATCTGTCATCAAAGCTGGTTCCCATACAATCAACTCGGAGGCCAAGTCTGCAGCCCTAGAAAACTAAGTGGAGGCAACTACTGGGGTGATTCAAGCAGCACAGGAAAACAAACAAAAAGCTGCTGCTTCCGGTTTTGAGAAGACGGGAACTTCTTTTTTAATCCTGATTGTCCTCATATCAACTCCATATCGGATGGCGTTGCCGAGAGGTCAAAATGAAGAAATGGAATAAATGTACTCCTGATTCCAGTTGTTTCGTTTTTCCTGCTCATCCTTTTCCAACTGAATCAATCCACTCCTGCGAAATCAAAGCCGCCCCCAGTTTTTACTGCCCTGGGGGTTGACACCCCCTGCCATCTCCTAGGGAATCCCCCAATCGGTGCAGCTGAACTGGAAAGCAGAAACCCCTCCCCTCCCTCCCAGCGCCCCTCCCACCTGGGGCTCACTCCCCACAGCTGGTCCCTCACAAAGACACACACGAGTCTGTATCTGCAGGCTCATCTCTTAGGTCTCAGCCAGCAGAGGTGGCTGTCACCCCACACTGCCCAATTGCCCTGCCAAAGTCACCACTAATTCTGTATTTATGTCCAAGACATGACCTACCAGTAGCACTTTTCATTGTGTTTGGTCCATTCTGCTTTGCCCACTTCCATTACCCACGTTGGGTTTTCTATTTTTCCTCCCTGAAGCTAACTCTACAGTTCATTCTCTTCCTTCAACCTTTTTCCTCTTTTTTATTTTAAAGATTTTCAAATTTACGGAAAATTCGAAAGAACAGTACAGTGAATACCCCACATGTCCTTCATTAAATTATTCAAGTAACCATTCACCAGCTGTTATCATTTTGCACATTTATTCTCTCTCCATATGCATTTTGTTGAGCCATTTAAAAGCTCATCCTTCCCCATGAAGAAAAGTTCATTCTTCATCCCAAACACTCCCAACAAAACCACCCTGCTCTGAGCACATCTAAGAAAATTAATATGAATTGTATTGTATCATAGAATACATATTCAAATTTAAATTTTCCCAATTGCTCCACAAATATCTTTGTATCTTTTTTTTAAATCCAGTGTTCAATCCAAGTGTGTGAAATGTATGTGGTGGCAATGTCTCTTTTGCTTCTTTTGATGTAGAACAGCCCAACACAATTTTTAAAATGACGCTGATGTTTTTGCTACATTCAGACCATTTGGTTTGTGAATGTTTCCTGTTCTGAATCCCTGACCTCTTAGCCTTTGGGCCACCTGAGAATTTGGTTTGGGACTTCTTTTCTTCTCCATTTACACCCATGCTCTGGGTGATCTCACCCAGGAGTGTGGCTTTAAATGGCATATTTCAATATAGCACTCAAAGGCATGCTCTCAGCCTGGGCCTGTCTCCTAAATTCTGGACTCTGACTGCTTACTGGACTCTCAGAGATGTCACATATTCTGTAGCTGAACTCCTGGTCTTCCATAAAACTTCCTCTGCCTGAAGACTTCCCCTTTTCAATTGATGGCAACTCCAAATTTCCATTTGTCCAAGCCAAAAAAACAAAAACAAAAACAAAAAAACCCCAAAACTTAGAATCATTCTTGACTCCTCACTCACTGTGTCTCACACTCCACATCCAATGTCTGGAAATGCTGTCTGCTTAATGTTCAGATTATGTCCAGAATCTGACCCCTTGTCACTACCTCCTTTGCTTCCACCCTGGACCCACTGTCATCATTCGTTGTCTGGATCACTGCAGCAGCCTCCTAACCCCTCTTCCCATCTCTGCTCTGCTGCACAGCAGATCCTCTGTGAACTCAGTGACCACAAGGTTCCTCCCAACTCCTCACATTCATTTGCTCTTCTGCTCAAAACCTTCCAGCGCTCTCTCTCAGTGTCCCTCCAGAGTAAAAGCCAGAGTCCATCCCTCACCTACCCGGGCCTTCTTACCTCTCCGATCTCAACTCTCCCTGTTCCTCTTCCTCTCCCCTCTTACTCACTCTACTCCATCCGTTCTTACTTAACATGCTGATTCTCAAACATGCCAAGTACCAACCTGTCCCAGGGCCTTTGCACTAGCCATTCACTCTCCCTCAGGATCCAAAGGACTCCCTCCCTCCCTCACCTGGGGTCATTGCTCAAGTGCCATCTTCTCAAAGGGGCCTATTGTAACCACGCTTAATAACGCAGTTGCCCACCTGCGCATGCGCCCAAGCGCACACAAGCACGCTCCTGACCCCCCTTACTTCTTTGTTTTCTTCACACCTATTTGCTTTCTTCATAGCATACATCATCTTCTAACATGTTATACACTTTACCTACGTGTTACATGGAATATTTATTTTCTCCACCCTCACGTGAGTGTAGGAATCAAGGTGACCTGAGGTGACCCGAGCAAAGACCTGAAGGAGCCATGGAGACAACTGGAAGAGGAAGACAATGGCATGGGTAACAAATCGTATGGGTGCATAAGAAAGGCCCATGTAAGGCACAGGGCCTGGTCATCACTGAGTGCGCACTGGCTATTACTAATATTCGGTCCACCCCTTCATTCGAGGTGGAGAAGTAAGGCTGAGAATTTTAATGAATGGTTTTTTATTAAATCACCTGTATTTGTGAAAGGCTACTCGGCAGGGGCACTGGGTGAGGGGGTAAATATCAAAGGCTGGCACCTCACCGACACCTAATCAGGCCCAGGAGAACCAATGAGGAGTCCGGCTCCCCCGGCTGAGCGGAAGCTCTGCTCCCTGGCTCCTAACCCTGTACTCTCCGCCGCCACATCGTTCAGTTTCTCTGGGCTTGTCTGTAAAAATGAGGGAGGTGTTCGATAAAAATAACGCCCAGAGTTTGGTAAATTAATGGTCAAACATTAGCTGTTGATGCAGCAGCCTCCTGGGAATTAGACAGAAGATAACAGTGACTGTTAAGACTGTCAACTTCGAGTTGACACTCTCTGTCTTTTATAACAAGCACAGTTTTGGCACCTCCCTTCCTGTCTTGGTTTCCAGACCCCCAGAGAGATCAAAAGGAAACGCAAAGGGAAACTTTAAAGATTGGGATATTTAACAGCCTTCCAGGCTGGTCAGAGTAGAACATTCTATATCATTTTCTTACACTCCTCTATTCGCCAGTGTTTCCAGATTTCCAGGGCTTGAGAAAGGAGGGTGTGTTATTAGCTTCTCTTGGGATAAATTTGTTTCCCACCCTGTGGCTGCAGATCCCCTCAGCCCAGCTCCAAGCCTAGGGCATCCAGGCCCTCCCTGGAGGGCAACCCAAATGGCAGCAGAGGCGAGAGGGGCCCTGCTAAAGAGGCTGGATGAAGGGCTCACTGGCCCAGCGGGAGCCTTCTGGGCATACTGGCTTGTGTACAGTGGACTTGCTCAAAACAGGAGCCCATCCCTAGATTGGCTTTTAAATGAACTGTCTTATTTTCTAATGCATCTGCCCAGCGTCAGACTGTCTGGGAAGGGGTGGAAAGGGAAAATGCACTTGGTTATCAGTATAATTTATCTACGTGGCACCAAATATCAACATGCCGGCTGTGCCTGCGTGCTCTCTGTCCGGGTGGCTGTCCCTCTGCAGCCACATAGATATGGAGCGTGCCCGCTGGGGAGAGGGTGGTGGACCGGCTCCTCCAGCGGCACCCCAGGCCCTGGCCCCGCTCCAGGGCCCACGGACCCCTCGTGGTGTGTTCTGACGGACGCATCTACAAGCTCCCTGGGGAAAGACCTCAAAAAAGTTTCCACTTTCTTTAGCAACCAACCAGGGTTAAAAAGCATGGAAACCTGGAATTATATTACACATTAATTTTCTCATCTGCAAGGTACCCACCAGGAATGGTGGCCCCACAGAGGGCTGTGGACATGGGCGTTGCCTCAGGGAAGACAGGTTATGAATTCCTCAGGACTCATAATTTTGCATAAAGGCAAAAGATTTTGAGGGACGCTGAGGCACCCCATTCACACTTCCACTGGGGGACCCTCCCCCCAATCTAGGAGGAATGGTATTTAACTAACGAGCTCACTTTACAATTATTCCCTTCTAGTCCTCACCCGCCACACCGTAGCAGGTTTCTAATTTTCCTAAAGGAAGGGTTTAATTTGTCTTCTAAAAATTAAAGTCACACAAAACATAATTAATTTATCTGTATTATCCAAAATATTTTTAAATTAAAAGAGCAATTTCAGAAGCTGAGAGTGGCTGTAGTAGGCAATAAAAGGACCGTGGGTGCTGAGTTTTAGGGCAATCAGTTGCCAACTTACAATTAGGTTAAAGAAATAAAGAGGATTTTGATGTTTTGGTGTTTTTTTATTGTTGCTGTTTTGGTTTTTTGTTTTTTGTTGTTATTTTTTTTGTAGAATGATTCCATTTAGAATGCTTTCCACTATGGACACCCCACGCACATGCACCCAGTTAAGAGGTGGTCTTGTATTTTGTCTGTGTTCACTGGCGTGTTGACATCTCTTACCTTTTCCGGAAACCACAGTGTGATAGTACATCTTTTATTGCAGCTCGCAGCTTGGTGACCTCTTAAGGAAGGTGCAGCTCAGAGGCCTGGCCTCGGCCTCCAAAGCCCCGAGCGCCAGACCTGTCATTGCCCCGTCACTAGGCAAAGAACTATAAACAAGTTACTGGACCCCCCTGTGCCTCAACATCCGATCCCTGAAATTGAGATAATGACGTCTGTCCGACTTATCGCAAAGGGACATCAGTGAGATCATGGATGCCCAAGCTGAGCAAGACACCAGATACTAAAAACAGCCTGGAGAGGGTCTGTCTGACCCCCAAGGTCAGGCAGAGTGCATGAATCTCCTCCGCGGGGCTCTGGGGACGCAGGGATGGCTTTGGGTTCATCCCGAGTGCTGCTGTTCAATAAAGAGGAGCTGCGGAGCTGCGGACTTGTGGAGTTGCGGAGCCGGGGACGAACTGCAGCGGTGCGCGCAAGGCTGGGAAGCTTTCGCTGCTCCTCGGCCGCCCCGCTTCACAACACCAGGACTGGAGTCCCTGGAACCACTGCCAAAGCCCGCCTTCCCGCGGAGCAGTGGGGAAGTCTCCGTAGGGATTCTTTTGCACTTGTCTGAAATCCTTGTGCGCACACACACACACACACACACCCCACCCCCGCAGCTGGGGCTGAGAGTTTATTTGTCCAGGGCTGGGGACGTGCTCGCGCAGCCTGGCCGCCAGGCGCTATCAGCCGGCGGGTGGTGGGCACTGGAATGTTAATTGAGTGGAGCTGGGGACGCCACGCAGATAAGCGTCGCCGAGCAGCGCCCGGGTCCCCCACCCCATGCCCGCGGCCCCAATCCCTGCCCGCGCCCCAGACAGAGCACCGACCTGTCTCCCGGGCCCTGAGGACGGTTTCTTCACCGGGGATGTGCTGCTGGCGTGTGAGCAGGAGGCGCCCAGTCGGGACCCAGTGCGCCCCCGGGCACCCGGCCCGGGAGTCCGGTCCCCGCAGCCCCCGGCAGGCGGGAGAATTGATCCGTCTCTGCGGATAGAAGGCCGGCAAGAGGGCTGTGGGGAGGTGGCCGGGAGAGATGGAAACGCCAGCTGATTTTTAAACAATGAGAGGCATCTCTGAGCCCGTTCGTCTTCACTTCACCCATGCTTCTCCCGTGAACCCCGACACTGTCGCACTGATATTCAAGGGTTCACAGAGAGCGCCTCTGAACGTGACCGCAAGCTAACGGTCGAAATGGCCCCAGGATAGCGGTTTGTTAGAGTCTTAGCTCACGCCATACATTCAGATACACTCCTAATAAATGTAATTGGAAACGAAACCATACAAGTCCTGGAAGAAAATATGGGTGAATTCTTCTGTAACCTCGGTGTGGAGAAAGGTTTTCTCACTATGACTCAAATCCAGAGGCAATAAAAGATTAACACACGTGACATTTAAACTTGCAGGGAAAAAAAAACAGTATAAAAAAAGTCAAACAACTGACATACAGGAATACAGCAGATAGCCAATATCACTGACCTATAGAAAACACTTAAAAATGATAGAAAATGGGAGAAAGAGATAATTTATTTTTTATTTGTTTTCTTGTTTGGGGGTTTCTTTATTTCTATTGTTGACACTATTACAGAGACCCCCGTTTCCTCCCTCCCGTTGCCCACCTCCATCCAGGTCCAATCCCCTCTTCCTTCTGGCCGTCACCACACTGTTGTCTGTGTTATGAGTTATGTATGTAGGTTTTTTGGCTAATCCCCTCACCTTCTTTCATCCAGTCCCTTCTCCTTCCTCCCCTTTGACAGCTGTCAGTCTGTTCCATGTGCCCATGTCTCTGCTTCTATTTTGTTGGTCAATTTATTTTGTTCATTAGATTCCAACCACATGTAAGTGAGACCACGTAGTATTTGTTTTTCTCTGACTGGTTCATTTCATTTAGCATAATAATCTCCAGGCCTATCCATGCTGAGAAAGATACAGTTTAAATGTATGAATATAGTTATGTTTTTATATTTGTGTGCATATTATGCTCATACATGTATGGGTACATACATACACATATGTATGTATCCCTTGAATATATAAAAATGTTCTATCTCACTCATAATTAGAAAAAAATCAAGTTAAAACAATACCGAGATACCATTTCTCACCTATGAGGCTGGTGAAAATTAAGAGGGGCCATACATTCTGTTGACCAGGCTACTACCGGGAGGCAGGGGCTCCCCTACGCTGCTAGTGGAAAGCAAAGCCTGCAAGCCATTCTGGAGGGGAACCAGACAATGACTTAACAGATGACAATGCAATTACCTGGGAACCACAATCCCAATTCCAGAAGTGTGCTCTGGACGTACACCTCTAACAACGCAAAAACACACAGCAACAATGTCACTTATTACATTATTATCATTTGTCATTGCAAGATACTGGGAAATCTGAATACTCATTCATAGGAGGGTGGCTGGAAGAGCCATGGTATATTCAACCAGAGAAGTATTTGGTAGCTGTACAGAAGGACAAGGAAGATCTCTTTGAGCCAACAGGGTGTGGTTTTTAGGATACATTGTTAAGTGAAAAAAGAAAGTTGTAGAAGGAATGGCTGGGAGCAAAGCCTGTTCTGAGGTTAGGGACTGTGCTCCTGAGGGGGACTTACCTGTGGGACTGCACGTGTGCTTGTCTTGTGGCAGAAAAAGAAAAGTGCCACTGATCAACCGGTCTCTTAAAGGTGATAATCAGATCCACATCACAGATTTTAATAATGAAAGTATCATTGTAGGTAAAAGTGTCCTCCTTCACCAAGAGGGTGAAATCAGGCACGTTAATGCCAGCCTACCGGGTAAAGATGTGCGGGTGACATGCCAGAACGGAAGTTCCCCTGGCTTCTCCCCTGGTGGACCAGGTACTCCCGGGGGGTCCTGGAATGGGTGCTACGAACCTGTGCCTCCTGAGAGCTGTATGTGCAGGGTGACCATATGTTCTGGGTGGCCTGGAACAATTGTGGTCTATGCCCGACACCCTGTCCAATCATTGTTTCTTCTCTTTTAAAAATACCCAGGTTTAGAGGGTAGATTATACCACCTGCTTTCCTCTAGGTAATAAGCACTCAGAAAATATCTACTGAACTGAATGGAATAATTCCGAAAATGTTGAAGTGGTAGTTTCAGTAAATCTTTTAAATATGTAGTGAATTTTCCTTAGAAACAAGGATGCTAAACACCAAGCAAAGAAGTAGAAAGAAACATAATAAAAGATGATTAGCAAGCAGTGGCACTCACCTCAGGCACATCAGAGTGTTCTGATGGAAAGGACAGTGCCCTGAGCATAAGGAGACATGTGACCCAAAACAGGTTCCTTCCCTTTTCTTTGTCTTGGCTTCCTCATTCATAAACTAGAAATAATAACTGTTTAGCACACAGTTATTTGGAGAATCAGTGGGGTAAGACATGAATGTGCATAGAAAATAAAAGAGGAGGCTATACAGAAAATAGTTCGGTTCTTTTTGACAAAGTGCTCCTGGTTATTTTTGAAATCTTCCTTTCACCTCTTGAGGCAACTGCAGTGGGAGCAGGGACGGCAGAGGCGAAGGGAGAGGCTTCGGGTCTGGGCCACACCAGTGTGGGAGAAAGAGAACCAGCATCCGTAGCGAGAAAACCTGGGTTTTCCTCTGCAATTTGGTGGCTGTATGGCTTTGGACCATAAATAACCTCTGCGTTCCTTATCTGTAAAATATAGATAAGTAAGCTACAAGAGAAAAAGAGAAACCAACATTTAAAATAAATTGTTTTGAAGAGAAAATAGAAAAGTCAATGAGTTGTTTCGAAAGGCTTTGCTTGAAAACTCTAGGTCTGCACTCTGTGGATATAAGTTGTTGAAGATCTATGTGCGTCATACCTAGTGAGAGGTCCTCAGTGTCCCTGGCCTGCATAGGCATGGATGAGCTTATTCTGAGCAAAGGACAGAGGAGGGGAGAGCACATAGACATTCTGGCAGCTGTGATATCCTGTTCGAGTAGCCATCAGAAGCCTAATAGCAACACACAGCTCTTAATAAATGTCACAGCTCTGTAACAACTAGAAAGAGTAGCCATATTACCCTACCTTGCCATATAAGAAGGAAGGGGAAATAGGAAAATGCACGCGTATCAGCTCATTTGTGCAGAAGAAAAGGCACAGAAAAGGTAAGTGAAATGAGCGAGACTGGGAGTGTGTAGGAAGCAAGAAAGGAGGTTAATGGAACGGGAGCCGAAAGGATGGAGGTTCAGTGGCCGCTTCTCTGAGTTTATCTTTTTGCAAATTTTTGTCTCTAGAATTAAGTTAATCTTTTACATACTCCAAACATAAACAAGTTCCTACGATGTTTTTAAATGGGTGCCAGCAAGAGACCATGAGAAAGCAGGAAGTGCCGTGAGGCAGAGTGACGCGGCCTGCCAGCCCCGGGGGACCCGACGCCTGACCTCTGGACCGGTCCCCGGGGTATCTAGGGACCATCTCCAGCCAAACTAGGCAGATTCCTTTATCCAACAAATCCCTACTGGATACCTAGTAGGCGCTGGTTACTAGCCTAGGCCCGAGGGACACAGCTGTGACAAGAGACCCAGGGTCCCCGTCTAGCCTAATGGGACCCTGCACTTAGGTTACACACATGAGAGAGGGTGGGTTTCTGCAAGCCCCCCGGGCCCAAGCGTGGTTGTATATTGAATTTTAAAGGGGGGGGGGGTCCTTAAGTTTTAGGAAAGCCTGAAAGCAATGGGGAGGAGGGAGAACTTTTGTCAACCTGCGATGGGAAGAGTTTCAAAAATATTGTGCACAAATTCCACACATTCGTGCAACACATCACACTGCATGGGAATAACTTAAAATATGTCTCTTGTGCAAGGATGGGAAAAGATAAAAGGGCTAAGACCCCTCATTTCCTTGTACTCGGAGTGTGGACGGAACTGGCCCACGTAGGCACTCAAGACACGTCTGTGGACCTAATGCAGGTGTCAGCATTTCCTGTGTGACCTGAGTGGAGTCAGTCAGATCCACACACCCTGGCAGGACCTGCTCCATCCCGTTTTAAGAACAGAGATGAAGATGTCTCCACTCACATTCCACTCACGAAATGATCATCTCTCTCTCTCTCTCTCCCCACCCCTCACTCACACACACACACCCCATCTGACATCACACGGTCTGGGCCTGCCTAAGAGAAACATAATGAAACATGGATTGGCAAGCAACCACACTCAGACATATTAGTGTGCTCTTATAGGGACAGTGTACTGAACACCAGGAGACACCTGTGACCCCAAACAGGTTCCTTACCTTTTCTTTTCTCTGCCTGGGTTTCCTCATTGGTGAGCTAGAAGTAATGGCCGTTTTTCTGCTTGGATGCCTGGTCTGGCTGCCGCGTTGCTTCTCCAAACACCAGAGCTTCGGCAAGTCGGCAAGTCGCTGGCGCACACCTTGTGGCAGGGCAGACCCTTAGGCGGCTGCATTGACTCGGAAGGAGCAAGGTCAGTGCCTTGGGTTCCACTGTCCAGGCGGCCGTCAGAGCGCCCTAGCCTTAGCGCTGGAAAGGAAAGGAAGTAGAGCGGGGAGGGGGAAGTACCTCCACACTCGGCCGGTTTGCCGGGACCTCCCAGCGCAGAAGGTGACACTCCCTGAGGACGCGTCCAGCCCAGGGAAGAAAGGTTGGGAGCAGACACCCCAGTGTAACATCGCCTGTCTGCAAGGCCTCCCTTACCGCAGGGCTGGTAGGGCAGGAATTCAGTGCCTCTCTCCAGGTGTGCCTCAGGGCACAGGGCTCTGAGCTGTGGCCTTTTTTCCTACGGGAAGATTCCTGTTTGCACCGCCTGCGAGGGGTTAGAAAGCCTTTTCACTTCCAAAATCTCATCTGATCCTTGCAGCAAAGCAGACTAGAAAGGCAAGGCCAGGGACCTGAGGGCCGGATTCGAACTTAGGGCTTCTGACGCCAAGTCTCTCCCAAGGCGTCCTTCCTTCAATGATTTCATAGAACGTGACAGTCCGCTCCAAGAATTCCACCATAGAGTGAGGCGCTGGTGTGCTCGCAGCTCACTGTCTGTATCTGGGTTTGCCTAGAGCCCCAGCTTGGAACGTGAGGGTCGAGCAGGGCTCCTGGCGCAGAAGGGGCGAGCGCCTCCTGGGGCCCTCTGCATGGAAATGTCCTAAATTCACTTCCTCTCTGTGTGAGGTGATTGCTGTAAATAGCCACCTACCGGACCTTGGAAGGCACCTCTGTGGGGAGGAATACATGATTGGATCATACTATTTTTCTAGAAAGTCTAGATATTTTATAAGCATTAAAACATTTGATTAATTAATGTTTATTTTACATATATAAATAATCCAAATTGTTAACAAAGATGAAGTCACAAAGGTGTTTCCTGAGCCTTACAGTGTCAGAAAAAATTAGATATAGTCTAAAACTATAAACATAATCTATTATGGTCTATCCATAACATTGACTATTATACTGCCATTTTAAAATATATCTGTAAAGACTATAATAAAGTGCTGTGTAAAGTTATGAGGTAAATTTAAAATTTACACCCTCACATATACCCACATGAGCAAAATATAGAGAAGACAGTGCACTAGAATGTTATCCCTGGAGGGATCATTTCTTTTCAACTTTTCCTTATTTTCATTTTTCCAAAGTGTACTTGACTTTTATAATCAAAAAACAATTTAAATGTAAGTAAATATATGAGTCATTTCAAGATTTCGACACCTCCGAAGACAAAGTGATGTCTCTTTCAGAAAAAAAAAAAAAATGGGGAGGGTACTGTTTTGGCAAAACCGGAGTCCAAGGCACCCTGGCACTATGAGCGGGACACGTCCCCTCCCGAAGTCGCTCGGCCTCTGTGATCCTGATTCCTCGCTGGTGAGAAAAAAAAAAAAAGCTGGAAAGACTGGGGTAAAGCTTTGATATAAAGATTAAATGATATGATGTATAAGTAACCATTACTTGGCTAACCTATCCAATTTACTAAAATTTCACATGAATTTTTCCAAGAATTCTTTAAGGTTTTTTGCACCCACAAACCCTGGCAGATGAGCCCAGTGTATCTGGATATCAGGAAATAATAACTCCCAGGAAGTCCTTGTAATATTGCATTTGCCTTAAAAGGTTTGTTTAAGAAACATTTGATCTAAAATCCCCAAAAGAACCCTCGTGAGATTTCATTTTGATTTTAAAATATTTTCAAACTCCCTGGATGGTGCTGAGACTACTGACCCCGTCATGTTGTCTTGATTGAACCATGTGGCATGAGAAATTACAGCGGCGGACATTTGTTGATGGTTTCATACACATGATGTCAGTTCTCACAATCGTCCTCTGATGGGCATACTGTTATCACCAGTCTTTGATTAAGTTAAAGCTTAGAGAGATAAACGCTTTGCCCAAGACCCACAATTCATACAATGCAGAACAAGGCTAGACTTGTTGACTCCGCCTGGCTCTGATAACCGTTGTACCACACTGCCTCGCTTCCTCAGAAGCTTTTATGAGGAGTTAATGCCCATCAAAACTCCCCACCCCTGGGAGGGTGTTGCGTTCATATCCACACTCTTGCGCACTTGAGGCAATCAACTTTAGGGAGAATAAACGTGGTCGGGGTGGGAAGAAGGAACTTGGAGGCAAGGCGAGCCCCTCTCTAGCACCGGCGCGAGGACGGGCTTTTACCTTTCCTCCTCTCCACCCACTGGAGGAGTCTGCTAAGAGCCTGGGGGACCCCCCAAAACAACTCCCTTGCTTTTTCTTCGGCCCGGGGTTGACACGTTCCACCTGCGAAGTGACGGATCCGAGCTCAAAGCGAGACATTTCCAACCTCCGTCTAGGCCAGGGCAGGTCAAGACTCGCTCCTCCGCGGTCCAACCTCTGCTCCCTGGAAGAAGCTTCCCACCGCCTGCCCCGTCCCTGCGCCTACAAAGACTCCTGCCTTGTACCTCCATCCCGCGACTGCTCGGCGATCTCCACCTGAGTTCTTCTGCAACAGGAATGGAGAGTTAAGCTAATGCCAGGCCGGAAGGACCGGCTCGGGTTGCAAAGCAAGGGCTCCGTCCCCCATCCCCGTATGTCCTATCGGAAAGTCCCCGGGGACCTGGGGTTGACCTCAGAAGTTTGCGCTGGTACCGTATTCACCGAGATACGACCTTTGCGCAGCACCATCTCTTCCGTTTTCCTCGCTTCTGAGAACGGTCAATACGAACCAAACCTTCCCAGAAAGTGGCTGGGGGTTGCAGAGGAATTAGAAGGGCGCGGGAGGAAAGCGCTTGGGGAGGAAGGTGCTGCAGGGCTAGCACGTGGTTTCTGCAGGAACCAATGGGGGTCCGCAGTCTCGTCACTCAGCCCCGGTCACCCTGCTCGTAAAGGTGGCCCAGGGGAAGGCGCAGTCCGGGGACGCTAGGCGTCTGCCCCAGACCTTGGGTCTGCGGTGCCAGCAGCGACCACGTAGGAGGCTCAGGGACGCCCTAGCCCCGCTCCTTCCGCCTTCGGGATGCTGCAGAACCCTGCCACCTCCACCCCCTTCTCGGTCAATGACATCCTGAGACTAGAGCGCGAGCAGATTGGGCTCGAGGCCTGGCAACTCCAGGGGGCACGGAGGAGCCCCGAAAGCTCTCAATATCTGCTACTGGTTCCAGAACCGCGAGGGTCGAAGGTTCCCAACACTGGTAGCTGTGGCGGAGGCGACAGAAGGCAGGACAGGTCAGAGCCCCCTGGAGATCCCAATGAGCTGATCACAGACACGGACGCTGAACGGATGGGTGAGTACACGCTCAGGTCTCGACACCTACAGGGAGATCAGGAGAGCAGGAATGGGTCCTTAGCAGTTGGCTGTGGGAGGATGCGCATCTGGTCTCCTCAGTTCCCTTCATTTGAAGAGTCCAAAAGACAGGATCTGAGTCCTCTCTGCCACCCCCTCCAACCCACCGGCGTGCTTCGCCTCCCCTAAGGAAAATAAGGTCCTGAATCTTGGACATAATGTTTCCACAGCTTGTCCATATTCCCACACACACATCACCCCACTCACGGCCACAGTCCCTGGAACACCAGCTTCTCTCTCCAATAGCAAAACCCGCTACGCGACCTTAGCTCCTCACTGCTCACCTTTCCTGCCACCTCCAGGCCCTCTGCCCCAACCCATCTGCCACTGGTGTAGCTATCAGAACAGCTGGACGCTTGGGGAAAGGAAACTCCTACAGCCCTGGGGTCAGTTCCAGGCTGGCCCTCTCTGGGGCTTGCTGTGTGGCCTGGCAGACCAAGTCAATCCTTCGCCTGGTTACTCATCTCAAAAGTGAGAGGTGTCGACCAAACAAGGTGAGGTCTGCGTCCCTGGGCGTGGATGACCCTGCGCGGTCTGGTGGCCAGCTCTCCGTGTCTGGAAGCACAGTAAGGGTAGCTTGGGTTTGAGCTGCTTCGAGAAGCCAATTCTACAGAGCCTCCAAGCAGTTTCGGCACCTGGTGTCTGAAGGGGCAACTGGGGCTGGGACGGCAAGGCCCCTTTCCCTGTGTCCAGCAGCAGGAAGGGAAGGGGCAGCACGGAGTTGTGTCGCATTGGATTCTCCACCGGGAAGGCTTGTGCTGGAGAGGCTCAACATTCCCAGGGATGAAAAAACCACTCTTCCTCTCGTCCAACCTCTGTGCCTAGGTCCCCAGCCTCCACACAGATCTGGGGACCCCGAGAGGCACCTGGCAGGTCGGGTCTCCTCTGCCAGGCAGTGCAACAGGCCCTCCATTCAAGGCACAAACTGACCAAATAAAGAGACTATTTCGAAGTAATGCAGGATCGTTATTCACCAACTCAAGAGCCTGGAGAACATTAAACTTCACCCTGTTTGCAAAGAAGCCCGTGGGTGTTCTGCAGTGGATCCTAAACACTGAATTCCCTCACACTGCTCAGGCAACTGGGCTTCACTTCGGCTCTGGCAAGAAAGGGTCACTCCCCTCAGACCAGGGTTGTCCCCTCGCAGCCGGAGGCACCCGCAGCTCACAGCGCGTTCCTCTTCCACTGCCATGGAAGCGGAGAAGGGCCCGAGCCTGGCTCGGGGACAAGGCCCACAGAAGCCACCGCGCAGGAAAAGGGCCTTCCTGGTGACCTTGGCACCCCATCGGTCCCCAGCGGACCCACCTTGCTCTTAGGGACACAGGACGACAGAGGTTCCGAACAGTGACCAGAAGGGCACCGGGCGCTGACAGGCACGGGGTGCCATGAAGCCCCTCGGCTTGCGTGGTCAGTGACTTTCCAATGGGGTCCTCCTTTTTTCACAAGGTCGCTGAAGGACAGTTGTTACTTTTTGATTTTCTAAGAAAAATCCTCGTCAATAGGTTTCCTCTGCGAAGAGAGATGTCCTCCGTCTTTCTGAGCTCAGAATTCTCTGAAGGAAGTTTTTATTTCTTCAAACTTTAAATACCAAGCAACCCACGCCCCAGGAGATTGTGCCAGCGCGATTTGGAGTCGGTTTCCCGCCGGCACCAATTCTAACGAGGCATGTCCCGCTCCGCCAGGAGCTTGCATCCCTCCACCTTCCTTGTTTACTCCTGGCGTGAGCTTCCACGAAAACTCTGCGCTTCCTCTCGTATCCACCCTTCAGTGAAAACAGAGCTTAAGTTGAGCCAGCAGAGAGGAGAGGAAACGGGCAGGAAGGCTGCATCTTGGTGGGCTCGGAGCACAGCGTCTTGCAGCTGCGGTCTTCAGCCTCGTTTTAACCGGTTCGGTTGTGTGCACCCAGGGCGCTGCCCCGTGGGAAGAGAAAGTCTGGGCGAAGCTAAAGCCTCCCGCTTGCCACAGAGATCCCAAAGGAGAAAGAGGCCGCTAAAAAAAAAAAGAAGAAGAAGAAGAAGCCCAAATATGAATCTCAACTCTACCTATACCTCCAAGAGAACCTCCGTTTCTCAGCCAAGAGTCAGGAGTCCAAAAAAAAAAAATGTTGTTTTATTTTATTTTGTTAATTTGGATTACAGAACCTTGCGTCCAAGAAATATGGGGCTGGTCTCTGGTGCTGCTGGAGCACTCGATGACCAAAAAGAAAAGTGTGTGCGCCAAGGTAGGGTGAAGGCGGTAGACACTAGAGACATCCTAGCTTGGAACCAAGTACCTCGCAATGTGTGCGTGACACGGTGGATAACCAGGTGGACAGGAGCCTCCGGCAAGCAAGTCACCGCGTTGCTCGCTCGCGCGCTCTCTCTCCCTCCCTCCCTCCCCCTTCCTATCCCCCTCCTCCCTCTCCACCAAGGACAGTCCAAAGTCAGCCCCCATCTGAGAGTCCCCCTACTTACTCTTGATCCCTGCAGCAAAATCTTCCTCAAATTCAACCACACTTTGGAATAGAAATCACAGCAAACCGCACACACCCCACAAAAAATAAAAAAGACATTCTAAGAGGAAAATGAAACTGTCTTAGACTCTTCTTGATCAAGAGTCTACATTTTTCGAAACGGCTGTACACAGTACATCGGGGACCACAGACTGTCACAATTTACATTATGTTCCAGCAGATACGAAAAAGACTGAGCTGGGGGAAAAGAAACTTTAGGTCGGCCTAGGACGGGAATGAGGTGTCCGAGGAAAGGAGAAAGGGGGCACGAAATAAAGGCTACCCAGGGAGAAGGGCGTCCCTTGAAAGCCGAGAAAGAATTGCTCACGGGAGCCTTGGGCTGAGTGCTGACGGTGTTTTGTTCTTTCCTGTGCGTTTAGAGCCGGGCCTCCGCGCAGCCTCGCCCCTGCGCTGCGGACCCCGGGGGTCGGAGCGCTGCGCCGGCAGCAGCCGCGACGGGACGCGCGGGGAGCGCACGGAGCTGCCCAAGGCGCCGCAGCGGCGGAGGCCGCGCGTGCTCTTTTCGCAGGCGCAGGTGCTGGCGCTGGAGCGGCGCTTCAAGCAGCAGCGGTACCTGTCCGCGCCGGAGCGCGAGCACTTGGCCAGCGCGCTGCAGCTCACGTCTACGCAGGTCAAGATCTGGTTCCAGAACCGGCGCTACAAGTGCAAGAGACAGCGCCAAGACAAGTCCCTAGAATTGGCCGGCCACCCATTGGCGCCGCGCCGAGTGGCGGTGCCCGTGCTGGTGCGGGACGGCAAGCCCTGCCTGGGCCCGGGCGCGCCGGCCTTCCCGGGCCCCTACGGCGCGACCGCAGCGCCCTATTCCTGTTACGGCGGTTATGCGGGTGCTCCCTACGTCGCTGGCTACGGCGGAGGCTACGCGGGCGCGCCACCGGGCCCCGCACCACCTGCGCCCCTGACCAGCGCTGGCCTCGGAGCGGGTGGCCCGGGCGTCAGCCCGCAGGGCCATCTACCCGCCACACTGCAGGGTGTCCCGGCCTGGTGAGGCACCCTGGCTCAGACACACTCACCAAGGCCAGGTGCTCCGTCCCCGCTCTCCACCCACGGGTCACGGCGGAGAAGACCGGCCGCCACAATGGAAAGAGGCGACCCAGTGGCACTTCTCCCTTGAGCGATCCCTGGGACTGTGAATCGCCCCCTACGAGCCTTCCGGCTGAAGGCCTAGGGACGCTCTTCCCCTCAGAGACAGAACGCGGGGCCTTATCCAGCCGCCCACGAAGCTGCGCTGGCGGCAGGAGAAAGGCCAAGGTGGCAGGGCAGTACTAAGGCAGGCGGCTTAGGGTGTCACGCCTAGGGGGCTGGGAGGTCCTTTAATTTGTGCGCTGCAGTCCTGGGCATTCGGAGGTGACCGTGGAGGAGGGGTGCGCTACGGGGCCTCGATCCTCCAATTAAGGGCAACAGGTAAGGAGAAGGATGAGGAAAAAAGGATCGGGCATGGGAAGGGGGATGAAGAGCCAGCCAGGGAAAGTAGGATCCAGGGGTCAGGAAGAGGGGCTGTGGTGAGGTTTAACCCCCCCGACACTGCTTCGTTCCTGGAGACTCAGGATTAACCCGTGGAGCTCTCTCTTCCAGGGCCACACTTGCTCCCCACGAAGTGTCCTCTGGTTCCCTCTCTTCCGTGTCAGTGCATTTGATCACAGCTCAGCATCTGGAGGAAAAACGTGAAACGTGTTTGTGTGTTCGCACGTGTGTAGGCCATTAGAATTTACCCACCTTTCTGTTACCTCTGAACAACTTCGAATTAGTGAAAAACAAAGCCCTGAAGTTCTGCGCCCTCAGTACAGACAGCCTCCCTAGGGAGACCTACCAGATTGGGCCCCGGAGCTAAGTTGCCTGATCCCTCCCTCCGCTTCCTCTGCAGATTTTCTTTCAGGGCATAAGGGGTTTCTAAGTTCTGATCTGGCAAGGAGGCCCCCACTTGGCCTTGAGTCCTAACATGAGGGGTACGGAGCCTGAACTGTAGGGGAAATTAGGACTCCCAGGCCCAAATACGCCTGAAATCATGCAGACTGAAGACTCAGAAGAAACTCATTTTATTAACGGGAAGGTCAGTCTTTGGCAGGCACTAGTGGAAAGATCATTTCTGCTAGGGACACAAGAGAAAATAAGATTGGGCTGCTGCCTTAAGAGATTCTTAAAATAACATATTTTGTCGATGAATACTCTGGTTCTTCACTCCCCTGGACCACTAACTTGTCAAAAGTTAAATCGCATTATTTAATAAATTCTAATGTTTCATTAAAATGCAATGACCCAGCACTTTCTCATTTCTAAATGTGCCCTGGTTGTCACCCCCCCCCCAATGTGGACAAGAGAGACTGCTCAGTCCCTTGTACACTACACCTAACTATTTACATATATTGCATCTCTTAAAGTTTATATGTTTAACCTAAAGACATGAGAAATTGTTTATATTTTTTCTTTACTGCCATTCCCTCACATTTCCTCTCCTTTCTGCTTTCTCTCCTTTCACTTATTAAGTGACTTGTGTGGCATTTCCCCCAGATTCTGAAATACTGTATATTAAGTTTTTTAAGTCCTTCGTTGCTGTCCTTTGGGTAAGGTCCTGACCCTAGAAATGTAGGCCAGCATAGTATGTGGATCTAGCAAAGTACCTGGCCCAGAGTAGGACATTAATCGATGCATTCCCTTCACCCTGCCACCCTCCGCTGACATGGTAGGCAGCTATCAGACCTGCAAGGCTCTGGGCAGGCCGCCCCCTTCCCCCACCACCGTCAGAGCCTGGGAGGGGCCACAGCTGTGCTCCAGGCTGTGCAGGAAGGAGAAAGAGGCTTAGTCCCATCGTCAGTAGCTCAGTCATCGCTGAGCATTTCTGCTTAGGGACACAGGAGAAAATAAGATCGGGCTGCCGCCTTCAGGGATTTATTATCTAATTGGATACCAGGGACTGACAGGAGAAAGGTATCTAAAAATACAAGGTGGTACACGCCGCCTGTCAAATAGGCCGACAATGAGCTCTCTAGAAAGAAAGAAAATGTGGTGTGAGCTGGGTGCTCAGAGAAGGTGCTCGGAGGAGGTGAACTAAGCCTAGTGATGAGGGATGGAATGGCACAATTTCCTGGCCGAGGCCCTGGAAAGTTCTGGGACTTAGGGATGCAGCAAAACGAACGGGCACGTGCTGAAGCCAGAGTTGTCTTTTATGGTCGTTTGAATCCAATTCAAGGCTAGCTCTTGGGAATCTGTACATTGTATTTAGTTGGCTGAAGGTGGGGTGTTAGGCTAGAGGACGGTGTTGTTTTTATGAACACCCGAGATCCCTTTCAATGCTCCGTTGACCCGCAACAGCGCCTGTTTGTCTCTCCGGATGACTGTAGCATCCTTAGCTGATGGTCTGAAAAAAGCAATAAATGAGCCTATTACAAAGCCTTGCCCATGTGCGCTCCATGTGGATTTTTCTTGAGGGGAGCTTGGGAGTTTGAGATTCATGGGACAAAAGGAAAGAAAAAGGAAAACTCTCTTCTCCCATCTCCCCCCTTTCTGCCTGTCAGGATCACTTTGAAACGCATTCCCTCTCTCTGCCGCTCGTCAAGCCCACCCCCAACTGCCCATCTTCCGTCCTGTAATCTCCCCTTTGCACTGAAAGCTGCCCCTTTTTGTGTGCGTCTCCTCTACCACAGCTTTCACCAGGCTCTGTAAGCCATCAGCCTCTTATCTGCATCGTTCAGGCCCATCACTCCAGTCACCTCTTAATGTTCACAAGTTCCCCAAATGGGAAGTAATTGACCTCTAAACAAAACAAAAAAGCTCTCAGAGAGATAGCAGAGGTTCCTTCTGGGACTGTCCCAGGGCTAGGGGTCTCACCTAGGCCAGGTGGATAAGTCAATAAAATTGCAGACTTCCTGGCTCCCTGTCCTTCCTTCCCCCCTCCCAGCCCCTCCAAGCCAGCCTCACCCCATACCATCTGCAGATCAGGCGGGGCACGAGTTGAACTCTAGATTTCAGGGTTGCCAGAGATTTCTGGTATTTATTTTTTGTAATTTTATCATCGTAACGATGTAACTTTGGGGCAGAGGGACACACTTAAATCTTTTAAAATTCCATTTGAAAAATGTTTACAACCCTGAGTTTACACATGCTCTGTAATATATCAGCCCACTAAGTTGACTTTTTTCTTTTTGACAAAACAAGGGAACTCCCTGGCAGCAGAACTGTGCCCCCACCCCGTCACCTTCCCCTACAAAGGCGTCTGCAGAGAGACTGCGGGTGGTGAAGGAACACCGAGCCAGGAGCTGCGGGGCCTCATCTTGTCTGGGTTCCACTGGCCACCCTCTGTGTGACCTTGAGCAAGTCCCTAACCCCCCTGGGCCGCAGTTCCCGATTTACAACATTGAGCGGGTGGAGCTCTCGTCTATTATTCTAATTTGGGGTGGCTCCCTGTGGATTTCAGGTGCCTTTACCATTTAAAGAACGGTAGCATAGATTATGCATCCACAAAGCTGCATCAGAGGCACGGTTTAAAGAACGACAGTCAAGCAAACACAGCCGTGACCCCCTCTCATGGCAAGAAACAGGGTTATTTCCCGTGCTCTCTCCCCATGCCCTTCTCAGAATACAAACCCCTTTTCCTTCCTTCCCCCCAAAGATGCCAGCTATTCTGACTTCCGAAATGGTAATTTCTGGGCTTCTCTTTATGGGTTTACCGTTAAGGACACATCCCTTAATGACGTGGTTTAATTTTGCCTGGTTGTAAACGTTACATATTTGTGACTTGCTTCTTTGATTCAACCTGGTGAGATTTACCCCGTGTCTGTGCAGAGCTTTAGTTTGCTCATTTTCATCGCTGCATTGCACCCCATTGAATGCATGTACCTCAGCGCGTGCATTAACCAAAAATGCCCGTAGTCTCCAGCTTGGGACTGTAACACAGAATGTGGCTTTAATACAGCTTTAGTATAGCTTAATGTAACATAGCTTGAGCTTCCTTTCCCGCCGGGATAGTTGCGTTCTCTGACTGGAGTGTGTCCTGGCCTCCCTGAATCGACTTGCAGGGCGAGTCTCCATCCCCTGACAGGTGTCTCTTTCTATGACAAACAGCCTTGCCCTGGCACAGCCTTTTAGCTTCTATCTGATTTCACTGCATACGCACCACCTCCGTCCGAGGCAAAGTATATTACAGCCCCCATTCTCACCAAGGTCCGAGGGTCAGAGGTGGGACGAGACTCCAGACCCTCTGCCCCTCTGGCCACAGATCGCTTGCACTGTATACTCAGCAGGAAGTTCAAGTCCTGACACAAACTGGGTGAGCCTTGAGAGACACCATTTTCTTTATTACCTGAGGGGAAGATGCCTGAGAGGGGTGGGAACTTTTTGGAAAGCATGGGGGGAGGGGGATACGTAGGAACCAAGATGCCAGAGAGGCCGGGTGGAGGCTGGGAGAGATACAGCAGCACCTTCAGACATTGGGGGCAAACAGAGCATTTAAAGACTCTGGCTTTTGCACACCTCTCGCTCGTTTTGGTCTACGTTTTCCTCTGCACTTTGAACTCCCTGAGATCCCGACCAATGCCAGCTTTCAGCGGACCCACTCTGGAGAGTGGGGAGGGTTCAGCCCTGAGCTGTTTGTCCTCCGCAGTTCGCCTCCCCCACCGCGGGGAGGGCTTCGTGGGAAGTCTCCCTGCTTCCTCCCTGACTCTGTTTAGACTCCAGCAAGTCCCCCCACCCTCAGCCCAAGTGCAAGCTGTGGTCTTAGTGACACAGTCCAGATTCCACTCTGAGAAAAGCAGATATGCCCAGCAGGCTGGCAGCAACGTCAGAGCACTTTCTAAGGAAGTCCCGATGGGGCCGTCCCCATAAGCTGGTCTCAGTCAAATCCAGTTTCTTCCCACCCATGCCTCCTGCTTCCTTCAGTCACCGGCTCAGCTTAACTGCTTGCAACCCTAGGGCCCAGGCAATTGGAATCCAAAGCTGGGACTTGAGTGGGCCAAAGGTGAACATTTCCTTTGATGGCTCCTGTCCCTGAACCCCCCAGTGCCACCCCTGGGCATTCTCCATGGCTTAGGTCCCCCAGTATCTGCTCCTGGACCAGCCTGGACATCCTTATCATAATGCATTTACTCTCCATGCTTGTTGTCCTTTCTTAGCAATCAGTCTCAAGTCTGTCTCAGGCCCCAGGGTGTTTCCAACACGCCCTGAGCCTGTCATGGAGCTGGGGTTCAATACTATTTATTGACTGGTCGAAGGAGTGAGTGGTTGCTGTCTGGCTTGCTCACCCCACCTGGCTCCTTGGTGGTCAGAGTCCTCTGGACAAAAATTCCTCTTATGTATGGATAGGGATCTGGCTTCCAGCAGGGCTCCCCTGAGTCCTGAGAGCAGGGACCCCAAGAATTTCTGTCAGCCAACAGTAATGGGCGCGGTGTTCTTGCAGCCGTTCTCCTGTGGATCAACTTAACTTTAATTAGCAAGTATTGAGGAGAAGTGCATTGATCACTGTGGGGGAATATAAGACCAGTATTAATTTTAAAAATAGTTATGGGATCAGAAAGACACAAGTACGCATAAGACAAAGTCCTTGTCTTTAAGAAATTCATAAAAGCGTGGGTATGACAAGCACCTACACACCCAAATATGCTACAGGAGAAACTGTAAAAGGTTCAGTAAACATAAAAATCACTCTTTCAGTTCATTGACCATCAACACTTATGGTTTCTACCCAGGAGATGCTCATCATGGGGAGACATATGGCAGAAATGTCTAGCTATCAACCAATATCCATCTCCCCCTTTCTTCTTTAGTAATAGAACCCCAGAGTTTTAGTTAAGCATACAGCTTTCCAGCGAAAGATTATATTTCCCAGACTCCTTTGCAGCTAAGGGTAGCCAAGTAAGTTCTGGCTAAAGGGATGTAACCACAAGTTATGTGCGTGTAACTTCCAGAACATAACCTTAAATGGTAGAGACCCCCTCTCCACTTCCCTTCTCTTTCCGCTACTTACTGGCTGGAATACAGTTGAAATGGTGGGAGCAGTAGCAGCTATCTTAGAACAGAGCAACAGGATGGAAGAAACCTAGGTCCCCTGCACTATAAAATCGCCTTATCAGCTCTGCCCCACTTACACTCCAGCTATTATACAAAAGAAAAATAAATGTTTGTCTTGTGTAAGCCACTGTTACTTTGGCCTTTCTTGTGGCAGCCGAACATATATCTCAACTAATAAAAGACGCAGGCAGGTAATTAGAAGATCAGCTGATGCAAATATAATGGATGATTAAAAGGAGAAGTAAATCAGGCAAAGTAATCTGGGGAAGCACCATCAAACAGAAGGGACTTGAGGCACACCCCCTGGAAGGGTGAATCGATTTCGATGGGTGGAGGGAAAGGCTGGGGACTACACAAAGGGATGTAGCCCAGAGTGCGTGGCGGCCGAGGACTCTACGACGTTACCCTGAAGGCAGCGGTCTGGGTGTGTCCGCAGTCACAGTGTTCTACTCGTCTGCCCTCTCCCCAGCTCATGTCACCTACTCTGAAAGCTAAACTATCATTTCTATGCAAGCAGCTCTGAAATCCCACACCTACAGTTCCAGCTCGACCCTCTATCCTGAGTTCCAGATCCAAACTGCCCACTCCTCCCTGGACCCATTTGAGCGTTCCCCAGTTGGGCAAGTCCATCTAAAATCAACCCATCTCTCTGTCTACCTCTTGCCACATCTGCTCCACTTTCCACGCACGCCCCCCCACCCGGTCCTGTGCACACAGCTCTGTCCTACCTGCGGCCCAGGCCAACATTCCACTGTCCAAGTTCGCTCTCTCCTGTCCCCCACCTGCCCCAGTTTAGGTTCCCACTGCTACTAAGTCCAGACATCACCTCTCGGGATCACACGCAGTTGCCTTCTAACCGGCCCCCTACCTCCAATCCCTTCTCTCCACGCCATTTCTCATGCTGCCATAGGATTGGTGGGGGGGAAACAAAAACAAAAAAACCACAACCAACTATTGTTTATTCCTTGGTGAAGACACTTTCAAAACAATCCACATTCTTTAACCTGACACCCGAGAGCCTCCAGGATTTGACTCTTACCCACATTCCTAGCTGTTTCCTGCTGGGTCCTCCACACACCTCCTGCTGTGGTCCACCAGCCACTCTGGCTCTCCTGAGTGTGCTGGGCGTGGCTCCCCGTCTGGTCCCGAGACCCGGCTCGAGGCCGCCCTCCTGGGGAGAGTCTTCCCTAAGCTGCCCGCTCAGGGTCCCAGGCCAGCCTGTTTGGGGCTCTCACAGCTCAGGGTTGTCCCCTGTTTAGCACATACTTCACCCCTGGACTGTAGCCGGTTGTTTGTTTAAATTACTCCCCAGTAAGAAGACAAGCCTCTTGACCGAAGGAATGCATTTCATCCAGTTTTCTAAATTTGCATTAAAGTATAAGATACATAGTAGACCTAAATTAAATTCCACCAAGTGAATTTCTCGTGTGATCAGCACCCAAATCATGAAACAGAAAGTTAGCTCCTGTCCACCCAGGGATGTCTGCGTTCAGAATGCGTCCTCCAAACACACTCCATGAAAGCACTACCTGTACCCCCAGCACGTTCGTGTTGGAGACGAAGGCACCACGGGTGCAGCCCATAGCTATTTCTTGCAGGACTTAGACTGCCAACCCAGGGACGCCATCGCCCCCAGTTTCCCACAATGGGGACAAAGAGAATTCTTTAGTCTTTGAGCAATAGTTCAGAGTTCCTTTTCAGGTCAAGTCCTTTACCTTCCAGTTTGCATACTGACAGCTGGGAATGCGCAGAAGGAGACTGTGAATTGGTAGATTAAGGCCTCCCTAGACAACAGGGAGGTTGGTCATGTTTCTTTGTGTGACAAATACTAATGGCAACACTGGCGATGCCGGTGGCCACAAGATGCTAGCGGTGCTTTCCAGCGCACCATGTCCTGCTCAAATGCTGTCTCGTTGGTTGCCATACGTGAGAGGTTTATTTTCACACAGCCGAAGAAACGAGGGAAAGTGAGAGCCCTACCCAAGGACGCACAGTTTGTAAGTTAAGGTCTAAATATAAACCCACTGACCCTGTTTACAAATCCTCCAACCTGGTTGGAACGTGTGTATCTAAACTCTGACTGGGCGTAGCATCGCAGCCCCGGAGGGCCGGTAAAGCAAACCTCGCGAGTGAAGTAGCTGCCACCCGGCCCTCCTTCCCACCCGCCGTCTTGGCTCTGGGCTCAAACACCCTGAAGGAGAAGGGGTCTAATCCCATGGTTCCTTCATGCGCAACTGTTCCTGACTGAGAGTGGCGGCTCTGGACGGGTCCCGAAATGAAGGCTGCTTTGAGAACTGATGTCAGCGAGTCTGCCGGGCTCTGGCTCAGTCCTGCCACCGGCCAGCTCTGCAGTGGAAGGCAAGCTGCCTCCTCTCTCCCGGCTTCACCTTCGCCTTGGGTAAAATGGGGTGAGTCGAGCAAAACAGACTGATGCATGGAGAATAGATGGCAGCCAATTGTGGGGGAGAGGCGTTGGGGATGGTGGGATTGAGCAAAGAAGAAAAAGGACCCATGGACGTGGACAAAAGGGTGGTGCTTACAGGAGGAGGGGGATATAAGGGTAAGTCCATAAGTCCCTTTTCCACAAGGGTAATGGAAAAAAATAATAAAGACTATATATTTTAAAAGCAAAACAATAAAAAGGAGGGGTTACTTAAAGCACTGGTTGTCTGTGACTGTCTGGGTTGTAAGCGACAGGGACACAACTCACCCCGGCATCAGCCTGAACCCCCAAGGCCTACGCAGCTGCGTGGTGGAAAAGCTGAGGCGAAGGTGGATGAAAGCGTGGCTCATCCTGTGCTCCTTTGCCACCTCTCAGCTGCGCCCCTCTCTGCCTGTCCAGCGTCCCCGTCTGCGCTGCCTCAGGTGGGTGGAAACCGCGTCCATGGCCACCCAGAGCCCAGAGCCCAGAGTAGGGTAGTTCCCACTTTAGAACCAGAGAGGAGCAGCAGTCTCCTGCCAGCTCCGGCTGGAGGTCAGCTCCTCCTCGTGGCGGCCCAGGCGCGGTGAGCACCAGGCAAGATGGCAAGGGGGACAGTTCTTTGGAAAAGTGAACCTCGGCTGTCAAACACTTCCTCCCTGAGGGTTGCCCTGTCCCTCTGGGATTCCCACACTGGAAGCCTTGCACACACATGTCGGGACTTCCTGAGAAGAGGAGGGCTTCCAGGACAGTGTGTGCACTCTCTAAGCCTCGGCCCATGCTGTGAGGAGGGCGCCTCCATGTGTCCAACACGCCATAAATTTAAGGAAAGTCACCCAGGTTGATCCTCCCAGGGTAGGTCTCCTTCTGTCTCTGAGGGCGTCATATTATCACCTCTGAGGCAACAGATGGAAAACAGGGGCAATGGAGATACCCCTGTGGAGTCGCCAGTTCAATTCCCAGTCAGGGCACATGCCTGGGTTGCCGGCCAGGTCCCCAGTAGGGGGCGCATGAGAGGCAACCACACATTGACGTTTCCCTCCCTCTCTTTCTCCCTGCCTTCCCCCTCTCTAAAAATAAATAAATAAAACCTTAAAAAAAAAAAGACACCCCTGTGGCAAAAGACCCACCACTAAGGCCACCTGCACATTGCATGACCTCTCATGGAGAGGTAGAGTTTGTCTCTGATCAGCATCCTCATGGACTGTGGGACTTCTGCCATCTTCTGATGGAATCCCATTATCCTGGCCCTTTAAGAGCAGCATCTCTTAACCTAGGGGTGAAGAAATGAGGCAATGCCCCTCTCAGCCTTTTGTAGCCTCCTGCTTCACAGAGCACTGTCCTCCTGACCCACAGAGCAGGGCCAGGCTGGGGCACAACTGCGGGCTCGCTCCCAGGCTGTTCACAGTAGCGACTGGGCAGTGACACAGGGGGTCCATAAGAGAAGAGGATACCTCTCTCCACCCAGGAAGATGACAGTTGTCAGAGGCTGATGTGCACAAACACCGGGTCGCAACTGCGGGTCTCAGCATGCACACATATCCCCTGTCCCTGGGGCAGCAGGAGATACCCTGGTGCCTTCCAGACAGGTCTCTAAGCCAGTAGCTGTCCTCTGCTGGCTGCCCTAGCCTCGTTTTGACCTGCCCACCCTTCTGTGTACAAGTGGCAGGCAGGGAGCACGCACGCCAGGACTCCCATGGGTTGCAAGCCATTCACAGACAGCTCGGCTCCCGGGATACCTGTTTCTCCTTCCCCCAGCACCTCCCCGCAGCTCAGTCCCCCACAGTGAGGGCACAGAGGCCCAACTGTAGGACAGCTGTCATCCAGAGGCAGCACATCCAGAATTCATCTAATGACGCCATCCAAGCTCAGATTGACTTCACACAAGCTCCCCCTTGCACCTCAAGCACTCTCAGCTTTGACGTTGATGGCGGAAGTGTTTACAAAGTGTGGCAAGGGTACTCTGGCCAGAGGCCTGGCCTGTGGCCTCCTCACTCTGTCCTGGTGGAGAAAGTGACTTGACCCACTGGGGCATCAGGGATAATGTTGGCCGCAGCTATCCTTGGTCCTGGCACTGACCTAAATACTTCACATGCACAACCCCATTCAATCTGCAGGACATTTCTTCCCAGTGACTGGCTGTTGTCACCGCCTCTTATCAGAGGGGGTAACTTAGGTCAGGAGAGGCTAAGAACATGCACCTTGAAAGTGGCAGAACTGGGATTTAAACTTGGCCTCTTGGAGCCCGAAGCCTACCCTGTAGCCCCGCTACCAGCCTTCCTTTGCGCTGCCCGCTGCACATACCCACCTGCTCTTCCCTAGCTCTGGCAGCTCTGGGTGACCTCGGAGCCAGCCTCCTGATTCCCTTTGTGCAATCTGTCATCATTTCCACCAGCACTATCTTCCTAAACACAAATTTCACCATATTACCTCTCCCTGCTCCCAACCCTCCAAAGCCTCCAGGTGGCCTGTGGTGTGTAAACTCTCAGTGTGGCTGTCAAGACTGCTTCCTTCCTCTTCCTCTCCACCTGCTCCAATCTCCTCCATGTGTCCAGGACCCTCTGAAGGCCCACCTCCTCCATGAAGCCCTCCATCCTGAATCAATCAGTGTTTGAAAGTGAGTTGAAGAGGCCCCTTATCTAGGGATTTTCAAACCGGGTTCTGAAACACAGAACAACACTGGGGTAAATAAATAGATGCTGAGTATGTGTGCAGGGGAGGGGTCCCCAGCTCCTCGCATCCTCCACCCAGGGAGATGGAAATCGCCATCCCTGCCTCTGCTCAGTGGCTGCAGGTTTGTGTTCATCTGTCGTGTATTTGGCATCCATGTAACATCTCATCTGCAAGGGGTCCTGCTGCTAACGTACTAATGTATAATTATGTGTTTTAATAACATAACAATAACAGTATAGTCCAATCCACTCTTCTAATTTCACAGCTGGAAATTCCTACAGCACTTGTTGTCCACTGTGCTTCGACACCTAGGGCTTGTGACCCTCTGCAAGTTTGTCTTTTCCTGGAGGTGCCTGTCTCCTCAGCTAGGGTATAAACTCCTGATGGGTGAGGACCAGGTCTCGTACTTGGATATCCCCAGGGATGAACAAGGTTTAAGAAGTGTTTATTTGTTGTGACTACTTATTGTCTGCTGAAGGTATTTCCCTAAAGACATAAAGCAGTGCAGATACAATGAAAGCCCCAACCCAGTCCCTCCCGACTCCTCTCCAGGGAACTGTTCCCGGGGACAGTGTGGAGCATTTCTCCACATTTTATATCCTACACATAAATACGTTCTTACGCTACATGATCTACGTTCCTGCCCTCTGATGGGGAATCTCAGGGACACCTGAGAGAGGGGGACTGCCTTCCCACGTGCGCCTTGTTTCCCAGTTGGGCTCAAAGCTCGGTAAGGGTGGGCAGACAGCGTGTTCTATCGTCCCCAGACATACCTTCTCCTCCCAACGTACGTCACGTGCTGACTCTGGGGACGATTTCTGCTCATGCCTTAAGGATGTGGTGTTGTTGCCTCTGTGGGGACCCTGGTAGAAGTGACCCCAGCAAAAAGCAGCATCACCTGTCGGTTGAACAAGCCAGATCCGAGCCAGCCCACTTGGTGTGCATCTTGGCTTCATCACTTATTAGCTGAGTGGCTGCAGCAAAGTTAGGGAACCTGCCTGTGCCTCAGTTTCTTTTTCTGTAAAGTGGGGTACGATTGCATCTAGTCATAAAGTTCTTGTGAGGACTGAGTTACTATAAGAAAAGTACTTTAAACAGCACATTTTAAGTGTTCTGTAAGTGTCAGTGACCATGGGTTTGATGTCAAGCCACTCTGTGTCAATGAGATTCACTGATTCAAAAGAAAGATGTGTTTCGTGGAGACTCCATGAATTGCTAGGTCACGCTGAAAGGGCTAGGTGTTAAATGTGCCACCTCTCCCCTCCCCACCGACACTGAGCCCTCACTGGACAGGGTGGCTA
>PVJD01011710.1:0-44503 GCA_004026545.1 Mormoops blainvillei | reverse complement strand
TTCCACATATGAGCGAAAGCATATGGTATCTTTTTCTCTGACCTATTTCACTTAGCACAGTGTTCTCTAGGTCCATCCATACTGTTGCAAAAAGTAAAATTTTCTTTTTTACACCCGAGTAGTATTCCATATATAAATGTTCCATAGTTGTTTTAGCCACTCATCTATTGATGGGCGCTTCGGCTGCTTCCATATCTTGGTGAGTGTAAATATCGCTGCACAGAACATAGGGGTACTTATGTTCTTTCGAATTAGTGTTTTAGGTTCCTTCAAATATATTCCCAAGAGTATGAGCACTGGGTCAAACGCAGATGCATTTTTAATTTTTTGAGGTATCTCCACACAACTTTCCACAGTGGCTGCACCAGTCTGCATTCCCACCAGCAGTGCAAAAGAGTTCCCCTTTCTACACATCCTGGCCAGCACTTGTGGTTTGTTGATTTCTTGAAAACAGACATCCAGACAGTTGTCAGATGGTATCTCATTGTGGTTTTAATTTGTATCTCTCTGATGATTAGTGACTTTGAACATCTTTTCATATGCCTGTTGGCCACCTGTATGTGCTCTTTGGAGACGTGTCTATTCAGGTCCTATGCCCATTTTTATTTTGAGTTGTTTGCTTACTTTTTTTTTTTTTTTTTTTGGTGGTGGTGAATTTTCTAAGCACTTCGTAAATTTTGGATATTAACCCCTTATAAGATGTACCAGCAATTATGTTCCCTTATTCTGTGGATTGTTTTATTTTGATGATGATTTCCTTTGCTGTGCAAAAACTTTTTAGTTTGGTGCCAATTTGTTTATTTTTTCTTTGATTTCCCTGCCTGCAGACATATATTCAATAAAATTTGCTGTGAGCAATATCTGGGAATTTTTTTTATTGTTGTTCAATTACAGTTATCCCTATTTTCCCCCCTTTACTCTAATCTGACCTACCCCCTCCACGACCTCCCACACTCGACCCTCCCCCTGCCATTATCTTTGTCCATGGGTTCTTCATACACATGCCTTGATTTGACACTTCCCTGTCTGTCCCCCATTATCTCACAATTCTCTCCCACTGGTCACTGTCAGTTTGTCCTTTATTTCCATGTCTCTGGTTCTATTTTCCTCACTTGTTTGTTTTGTTGATTAGGTTCTACTTGTAACTGACATCATATGGTCATTGCCTTTTACCTCCTGGCTTATTTCACTTAGCATAATACCCTCCAGTTCCATCCATGCTGTCGTGAAGGGTAGGAGCTCCTTTTTCTTCTGCTGCATAGCATTCCATTGTGTAAATGTACCACAGTTTGTTGATCCACCTGTTCATTGATGGGCATTTAGGCTGTTTCCAGCATGTGGCTATTCTAAATAATGCTGCTATGAACATTGGGGTGAGTAGGTTCTTTTGAATTGGTGTTACAGGATTTTTAGGGTATAATCTCAACAGTGGAATCACTGAATCAAAAGGCAGTTCCATTTTTTATTTTTTTTAAGGAATTTCCATACTGTTTTCCACAGTGGCTGCACCAGTCTGCAATCTCACCAACAGTGTATTAGGCTTCCCTTTTCTCCACATCCTCGCCAGCCCTTGTTTGTTGATTTATTTATGATGGCCATTCTGACTAGTGTGAAGTGGTACCTCACAGTGTTTCTAATTTGCATCTCTCTGATGGCTAGTGATGCTACGCATCCTTTCATACGTCTATGGGCCCTTTGTATGTCCTCCTTGGAGAAGTGTCTGTTCAGGTTCTTTGTCCATTTCGTATGGGTTATTTGTCTTCCTGGTGTGGAGTTGTGTGAGTTCTTTATGTATTTTGGAGATCAAACCCTTGTCTGAGGTATCATTTACAAATATATTTTCCTATACAGTCGGTTCCCTTTTCATTTTGCTGATGTTTTCTTCAGTTATGCAGGAGCTTCTTATTTTTATGAAGTCACGTTTGTTTATTCTTTCCTTTATATCCCTTGCTATATGGGACATATCAATAAAAACATTGCTGGGTGGAATTTCTGAAATTTTCCATCCATGTTCTCTTCTAGGGCTTTTCTGATGTCATGACTTAAATTTGTCTTTTATCTGTCTTGAATTTATTTTGGTGAATAGTGTAAGTTGGTGATTGAGTTTCATTTTTTTTTTGCATGTAGCTGTCCAGGTCTCCCAGCACCATTTGTTGGACAGATCATTTTTACTCCATTTTATGTTCCTGCCTCCTTTGTCAAATATTAATTGACCATGGAAACATGGCTTTACTTCTGGGCTCTCTATTCTGTTCCATTGGTCTATGTGTCTGTTCTTACTCCAGTATACCAGACTGTTTTGATTACAGTGGCATTATCATATAGTTTGGTATCAGGTATTGTGAAACCTCCTACTTTGTTCTTCTTTCTTAAAATTGCTGAGGCTATTCAGCAATGACCATTCATGTTTCCATATATATTTTTATAATATTTGTTCTATATCTGTGAAATATATCTTTGGTATTTTAATAAGGATTGCATTGAATCTATAAATTGCTTTGGTAGTATGGACATTTTGGTAGTATGGACATTTTGGTAGTATTAATTCTTCCAATCCATGAATATGGTATATGCTTCCATTTATTTGTGTCTTCCTTAATTTCTTTCTTTAGCGTTGTGTAGTTTTCCAAGTACAGGTTTTTAATCTCCTTGGTTAGGTTTAATCCTAGGTACTTTATTTTTTCTTGTTGCAAATGGGATTTCTTCCTAATTTCTGTTTCTGATATTTTGTTGTTGGTGTACAAAAATGCCTTCAATTTCTGAATATTGACTTTGTATTCTGCTGTTTTGCCAAATTCACTTATTAGGTCAAGTAGATTTTTTGTGGAGTCTCTAGGGTTTTCTATGTACACTATCATGTTATCTGCAAACAATGACAGTTTTACTTCCTCCTTTCCAATTTGGATGCCTTTTATTTCTTTTTGTTGTCTGATGGCTGTGTCTAGGACTTCCAATACTATGCTGAAAAGAAGCAGTAAAGCAGACATCACTGTCATGTTCCTCATCTTAGTGAAAAAGATTTTAGTCTTTGCCCATCGAGTGTGATGTTGGCTGTAGGTTTCTCATATACAGCCTTCATTATTTTGAGGTATGCCCCCTTTGTTCCCACTTTGCTGAGTGTTTTTATCATAAATGGGTGCTGTACCTTATCAAATGCTTTTTCAGCACCTATTGGTATGATCATGTGATTTTTGTCCTTCATTTTGTTTATGTGGTGTATTATGTTTATCGATTTGCTAATATTGTACCATCCTTGCTTCCCTGGAATAAATCCCACTTGATCATGGTGTATGATCTTTTTAATGTATTGCTCGATCTGGCTAACGTTTTGTTAAGGATTTTAGCATCTATGTTCATCAGAGATATTGGCCTGTAATTTTCTTTCTTTGTTGTGCCTTTACCTGGTTTTGGGATTAGGATGATGCTGGCCTCATAATGAATTTAGTTGTCTTCTCTCTTTTTGGATTTTTTGGAATAATTTGAGAAGGATAGGGGTTAGCTCCTCCTTAAATGTTTTATAAAATTTTGTGAAACCATCTGGTCCAGGGTTGTTGTGTTCCGGGAGTTTTTTGATTACTGCTTCAATTTCACTAGCTGTTATAGGTCTATTCAGACTTTCTCCTTCTTCTTGATTCAGGCTTGGAAGATTGTATGTTTCTAGAAATTTGTCCATTTCACTCAGGTTTTCTAATTTCTTGACATGTAGTTGTTTATAGTAATTTCTTACAATCCTTTGTATTTCTGTAGTCTCAGTTGTAATTTCTCCTCTTTCGTTTCTGATTTGATTTATTTGGGTCCTCTCTCATTTTGTCTTGATGAGTCTGCCTGAAGGCTTGTCGATTGTTTATCTTTTCAAAGAACCAGCTCCTAGATTTATTGATCCTTTGAATTGTTCTTTTAGTCTCTATGTCATTTAATTCTGCTCTGATCTTGATTATTTCCTTTCTTCTACTTGCTCTGGGCTATGTTTGTTGTTCCTCCAGTTCTTGTAGATGTAGGTTTAGGCTGTTTATTTGAAATGTTTCTGTCTTTTATAGGTAGGCCTGTATTGCTATGAACATCCCTCTCAGGACTATCTTCGCTGTGTCCCATAGGTTTTGGACTCTTGTATGTTCATTTTCATTTGTTTCTAGAAACTTTCTGATTTTTTCCTCGATCTCATTATTAACCCATTCATTGTTTAATAGCATGCTGTTAAGTCTGCATAAGTTTGAATGTTTTTGGGTTTTTTCCTTGAGGTAGGTTTGTAGTTTCAAGCCCTTATGATCCAAGAAAATGCTTGATATAATTTCAGTTTTCTTGAATTTTGTGAGGCTTGTTTTGTGTTCTATCATGTGGTCTATCTTTGAAAATGTTCCACGTGCATTTGAAAAGAATGTATATTTTGCTTCTTTGGGATGAAAGTTTCATATATATCAATTAACCCCATTTATTCTAGTATGTTGTTCAGTGGCACAATATACTTGTTGATTCTTTGTTTGGAAATCTGTCCATTTTTGACAGTGGGGTGTTAAAATTCCCTAGCCTAAGTGCATTGCTGTCAATATCTTTCTTGAAGTCCTCCAAGATTTTCCTTATATACTTGGGTGCTCCTATGTTGGGTGCATATATGTTTACAATGTTTATGACTTCTTCATGGATTCTTTCCCTGAGTATTATGAAGTGTCCTTCTGTGCCTCTTTTTAAGGCCTTTATTTTGAAGTCTATTTTGTCTGATACAAATATTGCTACCCCAGCTTTTTTTCCTGTCCATTTTCCTGGTATTTATTTTCAACCCTTCACTTTCAGTCTGTGTAGGTCTTTTGCTCTGAAGTGAGTCTCTTGTAGGCAGCATATGTGTGGATCATGTTTTCTTATCTGCTCAGCTACCCTATGTTTTTTGATTGGAGCATTTAATCCATTTACATTTAAGGTTATTATTGATAGGTATTTATTCACTGCCATTTTCCCCCTTTATACCTATGTTCCTCTCTCTCTCATTCTTTTTCTTCATCTTCTTAAAGCAGTCCCTTCAGCATATCTTGCAATGCTGGTTTTGTGGCGGTGTAGTGTTTTCTCCTCCTTTTGTCTGGGAAACTCCTTACTTCACCTTCCATTTTAATTGAGAGCCTTTCTGGGTAGCGTAGTCATGGTTGCAGGTTTTTGTTTTTCATGACCTGGAATATTTTTGCCATTCCCTTCAGGTTTGTAGTGTTTCTGTGGAGAAGTCAGCTGCTGGCATTATTGGGGCTCCCTTATATGTTACTTCCTGTTTATCCCTTGCTGCCTTTAGGATTCTCTCTTTGTCTTTGAAATTTGCCATTTTATTTATGATGTGTCTTGAAGTGGGCCTCTTTGGGTTCATCTTGATAGGGACCCTCTGTGCTTTCAGGGCTTGTGTGACTTTTTCTCTCCTCAAATTAGAGAAGTTTTCCTTCATTACTTTTTCAAACAGGTTTTCTGTCCCTTGCTCTTCTTCTTCTCCTTCTGGTATCCTTATTATAAGGATATTATTATGTTTCATGTTGTCCTGCATTTCCTTTAACCCCTCTTCATTCTTTTTGAGTCTTTTTTCCTTTTCTTGCTCTTTCTGGTAGTTTTTTTCTACCTTGTTCTCCAGTTCACCGATTCATTCATCTTCTTTGTCTAGCCTGCCTTTGATTCCTTCTCCTGTGTTCTTCAATTCAGAAATTGCATCCTTCATTTCCTCTTTGCCCTTATTGATAGTTTCTATGTCCTTTTTCATGCTGATGTAGTTCACAGTACGTTCCTTATAGCTGCCTGGTAATTTTTGGTAATTATCACTGGGTTCATTGAGCTACTTATAACCATTGTTTTGAATTAAATATCTCATAGTTTACTTGCCTCAGTTCCATTTAGTGCTCTTTCTAGGGATTCCTCTTTTCCTTTCAATTGGGTATTATTTCTTTATTTCCCCATTTGAGGAGAGATTCTTCTTGTTTGTTTCTGCTTTTTAAATTGATCTCCTTTGACTTCCTGTCTTTGCAGTGTGAACTGCTATTACAGGAGACCTATGAGATTCAGTGGTGCAGTCTCCTTGATCTCCTAAACTTGATCCTGCTGGTATGCACTTTATGCCATTTATGTTGGCTCTTGGGGTGTAACTGGGTTTTGATTGTTTTGGGGTCTCTTTTGGTGGGTCCTTCTCTCCAGCTGGTTGACTGAAGGTCTCTCCACCAACCACATCTTGTATGCTATTGTGCAGGTACTGCCAGAACAAAACCACAAAGCCCAGGAAACAATCCACACCCCCAAAAATAACTCCCCACCTGCAATCCCACTATCAACAGCCAATGAACCAGTATTAATAAGGATGTAAAGAGATGAAGACTATTATAAGAAAGAAGAGAAAATATGAGGTGATTAACTGAAAGAAAAGTGATTTTGAGAGGGTAGAGGGAGAAGCACTATAAAAGTAGGGAATAGGAGCAATGCAAAGATAGAAAATAAAATTTACATCATAAATTTAAAAAGGGAATGAAGAAGGTGTAATGATGTAAGAGAAGGGAAGCATATAGCATTATGTTTAAACAGAAATTTTTTAAAATAAAATAAAATGAGAGAGAGAAAGAAAAAAGGAAAAAAGTAAATAAATAATAAAATAGGAACCAAATTGGAGAAAAAGATTCACCACAGCACTATCTACAACAAATGAGCTAAAATTAATATAGGTGGGATGGGAATAACAGGGAAAAAAGAAAGAAAAGGTTAAGAGATGTCTAGAGGAAAGGGAAATGATTTTGAGATGATAGAGGAAGAGGGAAAACAGAGGAACAAAAACCAGGCTAATACAGGGAAAACTTACAACTTGAGATGAAAATAAAAAGAAAAAAGGGGAGGGGGAGGCAGGATGAAAGAGAAAAAAACATACTAAGCCAGGGAATAATTAAAATTTGAGATAAAAAAAGAGTAGGAGGGGTACAGTAAAATTTGAAATTTGAAATAAAAAAATAGTGAAGATCTAGAGATAAAATTAAAAAAACACAATAGCTATCTTATCCAGAACCAGCTAGCAAAGATTGCTAAAGCTGAAGAGAGAATGCGGGTATTTTAAGAGTGGGAAAAAAATGTGAGATCACCATCGACAAGAAAGCTGTTTTTAGAGGCTGGACAGGGGTGAAATAGTAAGAATACAGAATGGAAACAAGTTGTAACAAAAGAAAAAACAAAAATTAAACCAAAAATAATAAAAGGAAAAGAGAAAGTAAAATGAAGTAAGAGAAGGGAGGGGCAAAATACATGAATTGAAATAAACTATAGTACAAAATCTAGTGATTTAATGTGTACCAACTTGAAGGGCAAGACATGAATGTTAAAAAGCTATGCAGGAAAGAAAAGATCCCAAGTCATGGAGAAGACCATGGTGGATTTCATCTTGATAGCATCTAGTATTTACCCCTGTTTTTTCTTTCTGGATCCGCCTGTGGTGATGTCAGATGGTGACCCCATCTGGCCTTAGGCAGCCTGTCCAAGATGTCCAGGGATCTTGTGTCTGTGGATGATTCCTTCAGTTAATCTAGTCACTCTGCACTCAACAATCAGGTTTAAGCACGACAGGGTGGGGCAGAGTCCTCCCTGGGGGCAGGGCTATTGCTTCCCCTCAGGCTACTGTTACTCCCAGGGGAGCGGTCTGCCTGAGTAAGATGGCTGCTGCCATATGGGGGATTCGTCAGCATAGGACGTGGCAGCTGCCCTCTCACTTCTCTGCCCAAAGCCTCCATCCCTAGTCTCTCCTCAAGCATATCTAGTCCATTGTGGCCTTCCCCCCACACCCCATGCCAGAGCCCAGGGTAAGTGGCTACAAATGAAAATTTGTGCATTGGACCTTTAAACAGCTCTTTTCATCTCCAGCCATCCATCTGTGGCAGAGAGCAACCCTGCCACATTTCGCAGCTGGATGTTACCTTTCGGGCTCTGCTGCTCTAGGCTGTAGATCCTAGCTTAGGGTTTAGACTCCACGTTTCTCAGGGGGATGCAACTTGCCACTTAAACATCTCCCTAGCACTTAAGCTGCTGACTATGGGTGCCCAGCCAGCCCTTTCTCATATCCGCCACATTCCCTACCAGTCATATTATGCTCAGTCTGTTTCTTCTGTCTGTCCGTAGTTATAAGGCTTCTCTCTTGCTGTTGTTCAGTTGGTTATTCAGAATGATTTTTCTATAATTTAGTTGTAATTCCAGATTGGTCCTGGGAGCAGGTTAGTGTAAATTCCACTCACTCCTCCACCATCTTGGATCCCCACAATGTCAGATTTTGCTGCCTCTGTTTTCTTCTAGTATTTTTCTGGTGTCAGTTCTAACATTTAAGTCTTTGATCCATTTTGAATTTATTCTCATTTGTGGTGTAAGAAGGTGGTTTAGTTTCATTTTTCTCTATGTATCTGTCTAATTTTCCCAACACCATTTATTGAATAAACTATCTTTAGACCATTGTACGTGCTTGCTTCCTTTTTTGAATATGAATTGACTATAAAGGAGTGGGTTTATTTCTGGGCTCTCTATTCTGTTCCACTGATCTATGTGTCTGTTTCTAGGCCAGTACCATGCTGTTTTGATTACTATGGCCTTACAGTACGGTTTGATATTAGGTAGCATGATCTTCCAACTTTGTTCTTCTTTCTCAGGATTGCTGTTGCTATGTGGGGTCTTTTGTGGTTTCTTATAAATTTTTGAAATATTTGTTCTAGCACTGTGAAATATGTCATTGGGAACTTGATAGGAACTGTGTTAAATCTATAGATTGCTTTCGGTAGCATGGGCATTTAATGATGTTAATTCCTCCTATCCATGAACACGGTATGTGCTTCCACTTATTTGTATCTTCTTCAGTTTCTTTCTTTAGTGTCTTATAATTTTCCAAGTACAGTTCTTTTACACCCTTGGTTACACTTATTCCTAGGCATTTTATTCTTTTTTAAGCAATTGTGAATCAGACTGTTTTCTTGATTTCCCATTCTGTTAAGTCATTAGCATATAAAAATGCAACTGATTTCTGGGTATTAATTTTGTATTCTTCTACTTTGCTGAATTCATGTATCAACTCTCGTAGTTTCTGAGTGGAATCTTTGAGGCTGTCTTTGTACAGAATCATGTCATCTAAGAATAAAGATGGTTTTATTACTTCTTCCTTTTCAATTTGGATGCCTTTTACTCTTCTTGTCTGCTGTGGCTAGGACTTCCAGGACTATGTTGAATCAGAGAGGAAAAAGCAGACATCCCTGTATTATTCCTGATCTTAAGGGAAATGCTTATAGTTTTTGCCCTTTCAGTATGATGCTGACAATGCATTTGTTATATATGGTTTTATTATTTTTAGGTATGACGACTCTATTCCCATGTTACTGAGAGTTTTTATCATAAATGAGTGTTGGATTTTATCAAATGCTTTTCTGCATCTATAGATATGATGATGTGGTTTTTATCTCACACTTTTTTTTGTTTATGTGGTGAATCACATTTATTGACTTGCAAACTGTGTACCAACCTTGCATTCCTGGAATAAATTCAACTTGGTCATGGTGTATGATTTTTCGATGCATTGCTGTATTTAGTTTGCTGATATTTTGTTGAGGATATTAGCACCTATGTTCATCAGACTTATTGGCCTATAATTTTCTTTTTGTAATATCTTTATATGGTTTTGGAATTAGGATAATACTGGGCTCATAAAATGAGTTTGGAAGCCTCTCCCTCATCTTGAATTTGATTAAATAGTTTGAGAAACAGAGGTGTTATTTTTCTTGGAATGTTTTGAGAAGTTCATCTGTGAAGCCATCTGGTCCAGAGCTTTTGTTTATTGGAAGTTTTTTTGATTACTGCTTCAATTTCACTGGGTGTCATCTGTCTATTCAGATTCTCTGATTCTTTCTGATTTCGTTTTGGAATATTGTATGTTTTCAGCAATTTATCTATTTCATTAGGTTGTCTGGTTTGTTGGCATATAGTTGTTCATAATGTTTTCTTGCAATCCTTTGTATTTCTTTGGTGTCAGTTGTTAATTCTCCATTTTCATTTCCAGTTTTATTTATTTGGGTCCTTTCTCTTTTTTTCTTGATGACTCTGGTTAAAGGTTGGTCAATCTTTTTTCTATTTTCAAAGAACAAGCTTTTGGATTCATTGACTTTTTAATTGTTTTTTTTTTATACTTTATTTCATTTATTTCTGCTCTGACCTTTATAATTTTTCCCACCTCCTTACTTTGGGCTTTCTTTGTTGTTCTTTTTCAAGTTCCTTTAAACGTGAAGTTAGATTGTTTATTCGCACTTTTTTTTTTTTTTTTTAAGATAGGCCTGTAATGCTATGAATTTCCCTCTTAGGATTGCTTTCCCAGTGTCACAAAGATTTTGGATTGTTGCATCCTCATTTTCATATGTTTCATGGTATCTTTTTATTTCTTCCTTGATCTTGTTGTTGACTCATTCTTTATTTAATAACATGTTATTTAGCTTCTATGTCTTTGCATGTTCTTCAATGTTCTTGTGGATGATTTCTAGTTTCATAGAATTGAGGTCAGAGAAGTTGCTTGATATGATTTCAATCATCTTAAATTTATGGAGGCTACCTTTGTGGCATAACATGTGGTCTGTCCTAGAAAATGTTCCATGTGTACTTTAAAAGTATGTATATTTGGCTGCTTTGGTGTGGAATGCTTTAAAGATACCAACTAAATGCACTTGATCTAGTGTGTTGTTCCTTTTTGACTTTCTTCCTCTTAGCGCTATCCATTGAAGTCAGTGGTGTGTTAAAATCCCTGACTATGACTGTACTTCTGTCGATAACTCCCTTTAAGTACATCAGATTTGCTTAACATATTTAGGTGCACCTATGTTGGATGTGTAAATGTTTACTAGGGTTAAATCCTCCTTTTGGATTGTTCCCTTTATCATTAGTAGTGTCTTTCTTTGTCCCTTACTATAACCTTGATTTCAAAGTCAGTTTTGTCTGATATAAGTACTGCTACCACAGCTTTTTTCCTTTTCCATTTGTGTGAGATATCTTTTTCCATTTCTTTACTTTTAGTCTATGTGTGTTTTTTGGTCTGATATGGGTCTCTGGGAGGCAGCATATATATGGGTCTTGTTTTCTTATCCATTCAGCTACCTTATGTCTTTTGCTTCAAGTATTAAGCCATTTGTGTTTAAGGTGATTATTGATACATGCCTATGTAGTGCCATTTTATTGTTAGACTGTTTTCCTCTTTCTTTTTCTCTTTTTCTTCTTCTTCTTCCTGAAGCAAGCCCTTTAACATTTGTTGCATTAACATTTGTTGCTTTGATATTAACAAACTCCTTTAGCTTTTTCATCTGGGAAGCTCCTTATTTCTCCTTTGATTTTAAATGATAGGTCCTTGCTTTTCATCACCTTGAATATTTCATGCCACTTCCTTCTGGCCTGAAATGTTTCTGATGAGTAATCAGGTGCCAGTCTAATTGGTATTCCCCTGTAGGTAACTACCTGCTTTTCTCTTCCAGCTTTTAGGATTCTCTTCTTTTCTTTAAGTCTTGTCATTTTAATTATGATGTGTCTCAGTGTAGGCCTGCTTGGGTCCAATTTGTTTGGGACTCTCTCAGCTTTCTGGATATGTGTGCCTTTTTCCTTCACCAGATTAGGGAAGTTTTGGATCCTTATTTCTTCAAATAGGTTCTCAATCACTTGTTCACTCTCTTCTCCTTCTGGTATTCCCAAGATGTAGATGTTGTTCCATTTCATGTTGTCCAAATGTTTCTTAAGCTGTCCTCATTTTTTAAAATTCTTTTTGCTTTTTTGCTGCTCTGCCTAGGTGTTCTTTTTTTTTTTTTTTACCTTGTCTTCCAAATCACTGATGTGATCCTCTGCTTCACCTAACCCACTCTTTATTCCTTCCAACATATTATTTATTTCAGATATTGCATTCTTTATTTCTGACTAGTTCTTTTTTGTATCTCCTATGTCTTTTGTCATGCTTTTGAGTATCCTTATAATCATTACTCTAAACTCTCTATCTGATTTTTGCTTCCATTTCATCTAGTTCTTATTCTGGAGAATTCTCCTGTTCTTTCATTTGGGGTCTGTTTCTTTGTCTTCTCATTTTGGCTGCTGCTTTGTAATTTCTGCCTTGGCTATTAAACTAATCATTCATTGAGCTGATCAGTTATTAATTTTATCAAACTGTAATTAGCAGCCTGGCTTAAGCACCACTGGGTGGGGCCAAGTAATTCCTGGAGGTGAGGCTCTTATTTCCCCTCAGGCTGATGCCATTTGGAGACGAGTGCTGTGCTTGAGTAAGTTGGCTCCTGAAGTATGTGGATGGACTCAGCACAGGGATTTTTGTGGTTGCTTCTTCAGTTCTCTCCCCAGAGCCACCAACACCAGAGTCTCCACCAACATTAATCTAATTGTACTGTGTTCCTCTTGATCATTATGACCAAAAAATTATCATCCATCCAATACTAAAATATAAAAAATGTTTCTAACAGGCAGAAATGTATTAAATATGCTTAATTTCCATTCTTACATGTTAGTAATCAGAAGAATCCATTGAAATAAAGTAGGTATCAGGATGTCATATAAAATTTTAGCTAAAAGGTTACTTTGGCATTTGGATCAATATGATCTTCAATCCAATAATTGCCTCAAGATTTTATGTGACTACTTAAAAAGCAATAAAAATAAGAGATGACTTGCTGACTCACTGGCAAACATTTAATAGCTTACCTTTGTGGATATCCTGGATTTGAAAACATATTTTAGTTTCACCTGTATTTGGACTTTCTACTGATTTCTACTTATAAAAATTTCACATAAAGCTTTTCATTTAAAAAAATAATATGCCATCTTTGAGATTGTAATTAGAGGCTTGTTTAATATATAGCTGTATAACTGCAATGTTTTAGGAGAAAATAGGGAAGTTATAATAGTTCAATAGATAAAATAGTTTTCTGGAGTGTTCCACTGTACCATGTGATAGGGATGAAAGGTAAACATTTAGTCTAAGATGACTACTACGCATTTACTGTATATAGCATTTTCTCCATCAGTAAAATTCATTCAATCATTCAAATACTAACTGAGCCACCCTGGCTGGAAGGCTCAGCTGGCTGCAGTGTTGTTCCATACACCAAAAGGATGTGGATCCGATCCCTGGTCAGGGCACATACCTAGGTTGTGGGTTTGAATCCTGGTTGGGGTACATCAGAGCAGCAAACAATCAATGTTTCTCCCTCTCTCTCTCTCTAAAAATCAATAAACATATCTTTGGATGAGGAATATATATATATTTACTGAGCCCTTGTCATGTGTTAGAACAGTTCTGGACTTTACAATGAAATATACTTTAAATATCTCATTTATAAAGACCTGTTTTCACTTTAAAGTCTTATTTCATAGTAACTTTTCTTCAGCTATTAGTCTCAAAATGTGTTTTTTAAAATTACCTGAAATGTTTACCACTTATAAAATATTATATCATCTAATAGATGTAGAAAGTGCTTTCCACTTTCAAAAGTTAGAAAGAATGCTACTATTTTAAAGAAAATGCATGCTTTGTTTCATATATTCTATGCAGCAAGCACAATATGCTTCAGAATGACATTTGCAATAATTACATAGAAATGCTCCAGAAACTTCTCCAACTTTATTTTCGTAGTAGTCTAGCAACTCCTTAGGAAATACTTATAAGGGAAGTATGGGTGGTACCAAGAAAGCTCATTTTCAAATGAGGACGTGGTGGTTACTTACCCTAGACCAAGGATTTTCAACTGGTATGCCATGAGAATTTTTAAAACATGCAATACCTGACTATTTAGTCGGGAGCACTGACCCTTTTTCCCTTAGATTATCAAATTAAAAAAAAAAAAAAGACAACAGCCAATATAACAATAGATGTCTGGTATGAATGAATCAAAATTATATCTAGTTTTTGTCAGACCGGCAAAAAATATATTTTTTGATGTGCCACAGAATTTTAGTGATTCATTTATGTGGGCCATGACATGAAAAAGCTTGAAAATTGCTGCCCTAGACTGAGGTTCAAATAGGAAGGTCAGGACAGAGAGAAGCCTGACTCAGAGCCTATTGTTAAAGCTCTTAAAAGGTAATGATTTCTTTTCCAGCATGTCTTTCAGGTTATTGATTGATCCCAAGGTCATGTAATAATTTTTACAATTTCCCTTTAGCTTTGTGCCAACAGGAATTGCATTCTGTCACCAGCCTTGAGAATGGATCGAGAGGTTAGAGAGGAGGCATATGGATGTTTTAAGTGGCCTTTAAGAATGCTAATAATATAATTGTGTGTGTGTGTGTGCATTAACTAATCCACATTCTAACAAGATGCAAAAGAATAATAAATCATATTAAGCAGCTATAAGATAAATTTAGAGAGCTGTTTGATTATTTCACCCAAGACCTTTTGGAATTATTTTTAAAGTCATTATTACAATTTGTTGCCTTCTGACTTTTTCTTTCAGTCATTCAAGATAAAATGATACAAGGTTGTATTGTTAATATTAACGACTACCTTTAGCTTCAACTCTTTAAAACAATAGTATTTGTATCTGCACTCCCCTGGAAATTTATTTTATTTTTTCAGTGCATTAATATTCCTGGCTAGAGATCTACTAAGCTAGAGTAAGGAACATATTCAGAATTTAGGATTACAAGAGAAATTTTAGGTCAAAAACTAACATTAATGTTTGGGATTACACACTCAGGGGAGCAGCTTTTAATATTAAGGCATTTCACTACCTCTGTTGTCCTCTGTTTGCTGACATTTATTTTGTCCAAATTCTGCTACCCCAGTTTTTGGAGTATGGTTCAGAAATATGTGGTACCTGTGCTAAAGACGGGGCACTGGATGCTTTCAAGGCAGTTGGGAAGTGGGCTGTAAAGAGAAACTTGGGTTGCCATAATCTTTGGGGCCTCTCTTTCCTGAATCATCAATGTTATCTCCTTTCGGCCTTCCTAATCCAGTATGCACATGCATTTTATTTATTTATTTTAAAAAAGTTCTATTTTATATATTTTTCTCTTTTTTTTTTATGTTTAAGTATATTTTATTATGCTATTACAGTTGTGCCAATTTTTTTGTGCTCTTTATCCCCACTCTGCCCTGTACCCCCCACCATCCTCCAACATTCCCCACTCCTTAGTTCATGTCCATGGGTCATACATACAAGTTCTTTGGCTTCTCTATTTCCTACACTATTCGTGACCTCCCCCTGTCTATTTTGTACCTACCATTTATGCTTCTTAATCCCTGTACCTTTTCGCCCATTCTTCCCCTCCCCCTCCTCATTGAGGACCCTCCTTGTGATCTCCCTTTCTGTGATTCTGTTCCTGTTCTAGTTGTTTGCTTAGTTTTTGTTTTCGTTTTTTAGGTTCAGGTGTTGACAGTTATGAGTTTGTTGTCATTTTATTGTTCATAGCTTTTGATCTTCTTCTATGTTTTAGATAAGTCCCTTTAATATTTTGTATAATAAAGGCTTGGTGATGATGAACTCCTTTAACTTGACTTTATCTGGGAAGCACTTTATCTGCCCTTCCATTCTAAATGATAGCTTTGCTGGATAGAGTAATCTTGGATGTAGGTCCTTGTCTTTTATGATTTCAAATACTTCTTTCCAGCTCCTTCTTGCCTCTAAGATTTCTTTTGAGAAACCAGCTGATAGTCTTATGGCAACTCCTTTGTAGGTAACTCTCCTTTCCTCTTGCACCTTTTAAGATTCTCTCCTTATCTTTAACCTTGGATAACTTAATTATGATGTGCCTTGCTGTGTTCCTCTTTGCGTCCAATTTCTTTGGGACTCTCTGGCTTCCTGGACTTCCTGGAAGCCTATTTCCTTTGCCAGATTGGGGAAGTTCTCCATTATTTGTTCAAATAAGTTTTCAATTTCTTGCTCTTCCTCTTCTCCTTCTGGCAGCCCCTATGATTCTAATATAGGAGTGCTTAAAGTTGTCCTAGGGATCCCTAAGCCTCTCCTCATTTTTTGAATTCTTGTTTCTTCATTCTGTTCCAGTTGGATGTTTATTTCTTCCTTTTGTTCCAAATTATTGATTTGAGTCCTGGTTTTCTTCCCTTCATTGTTGATTCCCTGTATATTTATCTTTATTTCACTCCATGTAGCCTTCATTTCTTTCTTCATTTTGCAACTGAGCTCAATCAGTTCTGTGAGCATCCTGATTACCAGTGTTTTGAACTCTGCATCAGATAGGTTGTCTATCTCCTTGCCACTTGGCTCTTTTTCTAGAGTTTTGATCTGTTCTTTCAGTTGGGCTATATTTCTTTGTCTTGGTGCACCTGTTATGTTGTAAGGGTGTAGAACCTTAGGTATTCACCAGGGCAGGGCAACCCTCTTTGCTGTATGCCTTGTGGCACTGCCTGTGGGGGAGGGGTCAGGGAAGGGACAATGCCGCTTCCTGGCTTGCTGTAGCCCCACTTTATAATGAACTCTCCTGTTAGACTGGGAGTTTCTCCTACCTTCACAACTCCCACAGTATTTTACAGTTAGAGGTTTTGAGTCTTTAGTTTCCTGATCAGCCAGCCCCTCCTCACCCACGCAGTCCCCAGCCTTTCTGCAGGTCCTCTCCACAGGCCTGCTGCCTGTCTCTGCCCCTCCTACTGGTCTGGATGAATGTTTCTTTAACTCCTTGGTTATCAAAGTTCCATACAGTTTGCTACTCTGGCAGTTTTGGCTGTTTATTGTTTTTAAATTGGTTGTTATCCTTCTTTTGGTGGTGCAGGGAAGCAAAGCATTTCTACATATACCTCCACCTTGGCCAGACCTCTCTATATTTATTTTTCTAATTTAAATTTTATTTTTCTATTACATTTTACATTCAATATTATTTTGTATTTGTTTTAGGTGACAACATAGTGGTTAGACAATCACATACTTCACACACCTGCATTTTAAAAGAGATCTCCTGAATGACATTATACAAAGTCCTGCAAATCCCAAGTTAGGCTTGCGCATGTACCTCCCTGGCCTCTTGACCACACTCATTCCGAACTTTCCACAGACTTCCACAGTCTCCCTTCTGCGCTAGACAGTGGATGGAGCAAAATCTTGACTCTAGTGAAAGGTAGAAATGTCGCTTGGTGGTATGTGAGTTAATGTGGCTACTATCCAGAAACCACGGGAGAATACCTCTCAATTATCTTTCCTGATCATGTAGGGCCAATCTCAATTGGCTGAAGTTCTTTAGTCCATAAAATGTTTAGAAACAGAACTTCTTAGGAACCTCAGGTGACTGACTGCTGATGTTACCACTGCCACCCAGACTCAAGAGCTCTGTCAGGTTCTCAGATTCCAGGCCAGGTCCCCTGCAAGTGAGACACCCCAAGAGGATCTCAATTTCCTATATTCCAAGCCTTCTAAGACTATACTTTTAGTATCACTGCAACCCCTACTCTCTGTTCTGTTTTCTGATCTGCAGCCAGGAGGCCTGACTGTTGTAAACTCACAGAGGAAAAATCAAAATTTATGCAGAATTATTATTTTTTCTTTACTCATAAGAATGAGAGAGTTTTTCCTGAAAGCCAGCTATATAATGTCAAAAGGGTGAAAGATAAAATGGAATGTAGCCAAACAAGAATAAAACTTTTCATTTATGTATATAACACTTTCACTTGCCTTGTGTGAAATTCATTCAATTCAACAAATATTTTTTGAATCCCTACTATGTGGCAGATACAATTCTAAATACTATGTTATCAGTGAACAAAACAACAAAAGAAACTACTTACCCTCACCAAGCTTACAGTTCCTTCACAGGTTTGTTGCAGTAATTGCGACATGTATTATATTTGGCATAGGGCTTGGCACATGAAAACTACATAAGATGTAGATTATTTTTAATAGAAAATAGGACAAATGGCAATTTTCCAGGTAGAGCTTAATTTAATCATCTTTTATCATTGCTATGATGAATATTGTAAAATGAAGGATTTAAATTGATACTTTCTAAGTCAAAACATGACAAAATATATTCTGAGTCAGTTAGAAAATGACTTTAGTAGTTGATATCCTGATTTTCACAGTAATATTCTAGTGTGAGTATTAACTTAATCCTAGCATAATTTACAAAATTTAAATATTAGTTCTATTATAGCTGCCTTTTTTCAGTTTTGCATAATTCTGAGATCTAATCCCAAGGGTATGTCATCCTGGGAGAGATGTATGTTTGATGAAAAGCTGAAAAAAAGAGTAATTTAACAATACAATTTTCCATTATTAAGAAATACTTCAATCTTTTAAGTAATACTTTCATTTTGCTGCAAATGAGACTCAGTTGAAAATAAGGTATTTGATTACTTTTTGATCTTTAGAAATTGAAGAGATCTGAGAATTTACAGGATTGTAAAGTGTTCCTTTTTTAAAAAGTTTAACACTTTTAATAACCACTTTACTTTGTATGAAAATCCTCACTAATGTAACAAAACATTACTCTTTATTATGTAAATTAGTGCTTAATGAAAGTGCAAAGACCAGAAATCATGGTTGGAAGTCAAGAGATTAGTAGCATGAACAAAAAAAAAAAAAAAAGAAAGAAAGAAAGAAAGAAGAAAGAAGCCTAATAGAACTTAAACATTTTTTTCTAATAATTGGACTATTAAAACTGTACTGCAGTCAGAAGACCTGCAATAAACACATAGCAAGAGACAATCCACATTAAAATTTAAAATATTTTAAAATATTAAACATTAAGGAAAGATATTCATCAACTATATCATAACCTAATGAAATTAGCACTGATACTGTTTCACAGTAGTGGGAAATTTCCTTAACTGTCCTTCTTTTGAATGGATTTTTCTGTCCATTAAGATACAACCTAATACAGAAAACTGCTTATAAGAATTGAGAGCTTCCATTCCTATGTACTGTCCTATTTGACTTCCAAAAAAAACTTTTCTCAAAGATGTTTTCATCTTTCTCTGCATGAGTTTATATTTGTTTTAATGTATCTCAACTTATTACAAACAACCCAGAATGACTCTGAGATTTGTGTTAAGGGCAGTATCTTGATAAATACTTTTATTTATTTGTTGGAATCATTGAAACATATATAACTTTACCAGATAATCAGCGAACCCATGATTATTCAAAGTGCATAAATGTGACACATATTTAAGACAAAACAGGTGCATTCTCTCTATTTATATCCAAACCCTTTTTACAAAGACTATTTTGTGGCAGGTTGCAAAGTCTCATTAACCTTATTCTGCAGATGCAGAAAAGGAGAGAGGAACTGTCTGTTTGCGTTTTTACTGTCTTTGGGTGGATAGAATGGTTCGTGATTCGCCTAACAGAATCAGTTTAGTAATTTAAAATGGAGGCAAGAAAAAATAATAAAATAAAATAAAGTAAAATAAAATAAGATAAAATAAAATAAATAAAATAAAATAGAGCATAGTCTCTCAGACTCCTGTGTACAAGTACAGGCTGTGGATAATGAATCTTCCTTTAAGGCGATGTGGCTGGTCTAGTAAACTCCTTCTAAAGCTAAAAAGAAAAGCGTCATTTTGGAAAGAGATGGCAGCGTATCCAAGACTCTGAGGTGTTTTGCCTATGATTCAACAGTGAAGGATATAATAACCTTGAGGGTGTGAGAGATAATTTAGCAGGTCTGTGGAAAGGCCATCCTAGTCACACTAACACATCATGCTACTTCAATTCTCTGCATAGAACTTATTAATGTTGATATTTTCTTATTCAGCTATTTGTATGCTTATTTATTGTCTCCCTTTACTAAAAGGTAAAAGATGGCTACTTTCTGAACAGATGACATTTCAATAAAGATTTATGTTATGGAAAAGAATCCAGGAAATAGCAGGGAAAACTTTCTAGCCAGAGTAAGAATAGCTCATCCCAAAGCCCTCTATTGAGAATGAGTTTGGCATGTTTGAGGAAGAGAAAGGACAGGGTGTCTCGAGCACAGCAGGGTGGAATAGTGTGGAGAGATATAAGGGAGGTGGATGAAGGCCAGGTCACATGGAGCTGGGTAAGTCAGAATTAGGAGGTTGTATTATACTCTGACGGCAGGGTGTCATCAGCTGGGAGTGACATGGTCTCTTCTAAATGATTGAACTTTTGACCTCTGTACCAAGAACAAACTGAGGGAAACGGGGCAGGAGTGGATGAAGAAAGGTAATTAAGAAGACTGGAATATTCCAGGTAAGAGATATCATCGGCTTGAACCAGGAAGAAAGTAGTGACAATGGAGAGAAGTGGTTGGAATCAGAATATATTTTGGAGGTAGAATCACTCAGACTTCCAGATGGATTGGATGTGAGAAATGAGATTAAAAAAACACTCAATCTCAATTCCCTTCACTCTCCATAAGCACTCTGCTTTTCTTGTACCAGTTCTTTTGTACTGAAGTACAATTTACATTCAGTAAAGTAAGCAAATATTAAATGTCTAGCTTGTTAACATTTTGTGTATGTTGTGTGTGTCTATATAAATATGTATATATTTGTATAGGCAACCACAAAATCAAGACATAGATACTTTCCATACCCCTAAAGTCTCTAGTTCCCCCCAAGTCAACATCCTCAACTCTTACTGCTCTTGATATTCTTCCCCAAACATTTAATCACAATCCATTTTGCATACCATAACCAGATTAACCTTCTTAGATTGTTACTTCATTGATTCCATTTTTCTGTTTGGTAACTTTCTCTTTGGTGTCTCATTGTAACGAGATATCTAAATTTATGAACTTATAGTTTCAAACCTTTCCATGACTCACCTCAATCTCATTTTCCCACTTTTTTTCTTGTCATAGATAGAATACATTACTCATTACTCTCTTCCAGGTAAGTCTTGCTTATTTTCATCTTTTATAACTTTATATCTATCTATCTAGCTGTCTATCTATCGATAGACAGCTAGATAGATAAAATCAGTCGTCTAATCTAAAATACTTTCTCTTCTTGGCTTTACCCATTCCTTAGGGCCTCAGTTGGTTTTCCATGAAAAATATCAGGATAATCCTCTACTTGTCTTAAGTGTGTGGCATCTATATTGCTTTAATGTCTACACTGAACTCTCATGTTTTGTTCCTTGAGAACACATAGCATCCATGTTGCTTTGATAGCTACACTGCTGTCTCTTCCATTTTGTTGTTTTATATATCCATCACCTCTAACATAATACCTAGCGCAAGTTTGGTGTTCAATGAATATTTGTTGAACATGTGATGAAATAATTAATTAGCATGCATTGTTAGTTATCTTTGATTTTTTTTTTCCTATCTCCCCACCTAGATTACATGTGCTCTACAGCAAAGACCAGATCTTATATTTCTCATGACATTATTCTAGCAAGGTGACCTACAGAAAGTAATAGACAAAAAAGTTCACAATTCCTGTCTTTCCTAAATGCATCCCTTTACCTATCCTAATCGGCTTTGCACTGATTCAGGTAACTTGAGAGGTATGGAGGGTGGGGATGACAACAGATACATCATCTGTGTTCAAATTTGGTGTCTCAGTTGCGGATTATGTGATTTATATATCTGGTAGAAACTTCTGGCAAACTTAAGCCTAAAGATGCACGTATAAAACATTCTCTGTAATTCTGAACCATGTAACTCTGTAACATCTGTACCATGTCTGCTCTGGTAAGTATATGTTTCATAGAATCAAGATTTGCATAGGACTATTTTTAAAAACTTCTAATAAATGGGTATGTTATAGATATACACATCACTTCTGTATAGTAAAGAACATGAGATTAAAAATAATCAATTCAGTGCTCTCAGAAATTTTAATGAGGGGATTAAATTGACTATAGGGAAATTTGATTTTTAGGAAAAAATCTGTAGTCAGCCATGGTTTAGTGTGAAGGGCATGGGAAGGTGAAGCAGAGGACCTAGATTCAAGTTCTAATTCTTTCATTAACTAGATGTGTGATTTTGGAGACATTGCTTAAATTCACTGAAATGTAATTTCCTTATTGTCCAAGTGGACATGACCAGAGAGCCTGTGAGAAGAGAATGAGATAGTGGATGGGAAGATCTTTGCAGGTATACATGTCATATATTAATAACAAGGTGGTAAAAACACAATTTAAGAGAAAAGAAAAAGGTATATCTAGATCCATTAAACCACAGCCATGTTGCATTACTGTCTTCTGTTTCTTGTTGGGCACACATCCCTCTAAGAAATTATTCATTTCTGGCTGACCCCTTTCCCACTGGCAATTACTGTCATGGTTCTTTTCTCAGACCCTAGAGGTCTGTTTTGGATTGTCACTTGAATTCATCCAGGCACCCCTCCATTATTGTTGGATTATAATAGTCATAGAAATTACGAGTTGTCCTGGTTAGCATGGCAGCTGGTAAGCAAATAGCCCCCTCAATTTTCTGTTAATAGCTTTTGGTACTTGGAAATTGCCAGATTAGAAACTATAGTTTAAATGATTGAAAAAAAGATCATTATCTGCATTGTCTTAACAGTAAGCTACCAAGGAAGAGTCCAGGAAGCCACTTACCTCTGAGTGATTTGGTATAAAAGCAGTTATAGTCTTGATATCTCAGCCGCTGCCTATTGTAAAAGAGCAATTAGGATTCTTTTCTTACAGACTGAAAAATTTTAGTAAGTAAACATTTCATTTAAGTATGTGTAGAAAATAGATTTTTAGAAAACTATGCCAGGGGAAATAAAATGTGCTATCCCAAGTATTTATATATATTAGTAACTAGTGCATAAGATAATGCTAAGTTTAGAAAGGAGGTCAAGGTTAATTTTATTACTGTGTCCTCATCCCTGTTCATTTAATAGTAGAGGCTACATGATCTATCAAAGTAAAAATAAAAGTTTAAAGCAATTTAAATTTTTTTTAATAAGGTCAAAAATTAAATTTTTGGATATTCTTTCCAGAATAAGCACAATGTCATGACTTTAGTAGCAACTAAAAATAAATGGATACTTTTGAGCAATTTTTTTTTTTGAAGGAACACAGAATGTTTAAAATACCATAGGGGAACTTACTAACCTCTTTGGAAATTAATGAATTCTTATAATATTCCTAAAGGTTATGGATAAAGATTTTCTAATTTTGCATAGCAGATGGGAAACCAAAGAGTTTGGCCAGTATCTTTCATTTTCAGGGATGGGCTCAACAGAACTCTTGTGATACTCCTCCTTTTTCAGTTCATTTATGATTTCGCCTTGTCTTTTTTCTCTAATATAGAGTGAGTGGGCAGATAATAAATAAATATTTGTTCTTTGTTTTGTATATCAATCTCTGAAATTCCTGGGCATACTTCCTGAACTACTTAGAACTAAATGAAAAGCTTATTTTCTAGTGCGTAATAGTGTCCTCTTATTCCCAATTATTTAATGTCCAACCTACAGGTTTATATACCCTTACATGTGGTTATTTGACATGCTAACATCAGTCTGGGCCGTGTGACTGTCTGTGCAATAGAATGCAAGCAGAAGTGGAATACACAATGCCGGAGCAGAAGCTGTAAGAGCCACAGTGTGCTCCAGCCAGTTCTCCCTCCCTCCACACTGAAAATGGCATGCCCAGATGGAAGAATGAGGAGAGATCACCACAAGGAAATATGTGTCATTAAAGACCAAGGCCAAGATTATTCACACCTTCGTATTCCCAATTACTACGTAAGAATACAAGAGTTAAACAGTAAAGAAGACTGATTGGAAAAAAATGGATTCATTTGGAATATGATGTTGGAGAAGAGCAGTAGAGATACCCCAGGCTGCCAGAAAGACAAACCAGTGGATCCTGGAGGCAAAAATAACAAACCTGAAACCATTCCATTTCGGACACAGCATGAAAAGGCAGGGTGCTTTGGAAAAGACAATGATGTGGGAGGTGGGGGAAGGGAGCAGGAGAAAAAGAGGAAAACAAAACATGAGATGGATTGAATTCGTCAAAGAAGCCAGGGACATGATTCTACAGGAGCTGAGTAGAGCAATGGAGGACAGGACATGTGGACATCACTCATTCACAGGGTCACCGCGAGCTGGAGCAGACTCACTGGCGTGTCCGACATTCCCAGGATAAGACAGGTAGAGTGGAGCTGCAGCTGATCCACAGATGAATCATGACATGAATGAGAAATAAATCTTTGTTACTGTAAAGCATTGAGATTTTGCAGTTGAAAATAACCTCGCAAAAGTTTTTGATGTATTGTGATAGATTTAAAATGAAAGGCCATTTTAGTTCTAATGCATAGAAACAGGTATTCAGTTGAAAGTTTACATAAAAGCTTGACAGTTGCATTTGGTTCATTGTCATTGAATTTTCATCTTAATTATAGTATTGTCCAGGGCTTGAATAAAAGAATATGTGTTCCTTATAAAAGAGACAAAGTATAAGCTTCAGTTTAGCACTCCAGTGTAAAAAGACAAATAAAGTTCAGTAAACCCTTGGCATTTATGGATTTAAATTTGACCCTTACAAGTGATTGTTAGATCTGTGACATGTGGTGATTTGTAATTTTGCTGAGGCATCAATTTGAATGGCCTTCTCGGTGAATGTGTGGTGAGACTGCCACCCTGCATGTCCCTGAGCTTGTGGGAAGGCCTGGTCATGTGCCCCTCAAAGCGTAGTCCCTGGGCCATCGGCATTAGGGCTCACCCTAAACTGACTGAATCAGAAGCCCTTGGGTCAGGGCCTAGTGATCTGTTTTAATCAGCTCTCCGGGAAATTCCACTACTTATTAAAACCTGAGACCCACTGGCCTTGTCATTTCCATGAAGGCCTTTCCTACTCTCTCTACTACATAGGAAGATAGGACTTAGGAAATGGCATTTTAAAAAGCTTCCTTGTTATTTCTGATACAGGTGGCTCGTTTCACTGGCTTACATTTTTGGAGATGATATAATCGAGTTATTCAGACTGTAACTCTTATATAATAGTATAAAAGTGGAAATTTAGAAAGAGCGAATGTCAAGGGTCTCAAGCACATGCAATTTAAGGTAAAAATTGATGTTCAAATACTTATTATTGTAAAGAATATTGACTTTTGTGAAACAGCAAAACAACAAATATGGTCCCACAATATCTCCTGACATCCCCAGCAACAAGGAATAAGTCCACTGGAAGAAACACAAAACATGACACTCTAGTCCCTGCTTTTCTCAGCCTCATGTCGTACCTGCCTGCTCATCCTGCAGTGCTGGCAATCCTGAGGACGAGGACTAGAAGAAAAGAGACTAAGAATGAGAAGTTTAGAAAATAGCTTCCCAAGGGCAGAGGCCTTAAAATTAAAACATTAAGGCAGAAATCAAGGTCAGGTTGGACAACGTAGCTCTGACCTGAGTGTTGGTTAGGATGAAGAGGGATCCTAATTGGAGTAAAAAAGAATAGCAAGACAAGGAAAGGAAAGGAAAGCAAAAGAGGGGAGGGGAGGGAAGGGGAGGGGAGGGGAGGGGAGGGGAGGGAAGGGCTATGACTAACTTCCCATCTTTTGTGCCAACGTTATGCACATGTTAAATCAGCACCATTGGACCATAATCTGCTGCTGGTCTTAATGCAGCAGAATTATTTCTTGTGATTAGAATGTAAGCACGACAGGAGCATGTATCTCGTCAGTCCCGCTATCACTATTCCGAACCCCTGATCAATCAGTGAAGTGCAGAAGCATCTTTACTGTGAAGTGAAGCCTCAGTCTTCCTCCCTTGCATAAGTCATTTACAATAGACAATTTTATTTTTGTAATTTTGTATTAGTTTTCTTAAAGAGGACTCTGAAAACTGTACAAGTTTCAGATCTCCTCAAAAAGGGATCCAACTTGGGTTAGGAGGCAATCAATTGACGTGAAACATGCTTGGACAAAGGTGCTAGTGGGAGCATGAAATGGAAAGATTAAACCAATGTGTTTAGAAGAAACTCAGCCATACCCTGTGACTGGCTGGGTTGTCCAGGTACAAGGAAAAGGAAATAAACTATCCTATATCTTTCCTTGGTGGTATTATTAAGTTCAAAGATAAGTCATTTGTAACAGACATGATATCAGGAGATCAATTAACATTAAAAAGCATCTCAATGATACATTTCTTACCAAAATGGAGAAATAGCTAAATTCTACCATAATTAGGTAGATAATAAACTAGTTAAGTAGCCATAACAAATGACTGATTGAAAAGTCAACATAAATCTGGCAGTTTCTAAGCTGTGTTAAATGTCTAGGTCTTTATACCTCTTCTTTTCAATATGCCTGTCAATGTTTTGAATCAAATTATAGCTTATGCTCAGTGTATTTACATAGGTAATATAATTTTGAGGGCACAAAAGATAACCAAAAAACTGAAAATGAGTCAGAATTAGATTCTAAATAATTTTAATTGGGATACATAACTAATCTTGTTCAAAGTGCCTTTGAAGTTACTGTTGCTCCTGAATTCACTTTGCGTCAAGTGCGTAATGTCCACCCACTGGGGCTAATGACATTCTAGGCACATGAACAGAAATGCTTCCTGGACTCTAGAATAAATGAAAAAAGAAGTGGTAGCCTCATTTGACTTCGCAATGTTCCTTGCTGTCTTCAAAGAGCCGCCGGCCCTCGCGGGGCAGCTCAGCTGGTTGTGCGACTGAACGGTTAGTGGTGTGCTACCGCTCACTGCCCACAGGCAATAACTCCAGAGACAAGTCCGGAGGAAAGGAAGAAGGAGTTTTTCATTTAAAATTTGCACAGCAGGTTTCTCGATGGGGCCCCTACCCTGCTGGAGGAGCATGCGGGCAGCTGGAGGGTGGCCGCCAAGGCGGTGGCTTCCCATGGTTTTATACATGGGAAGGGGTGTGTGGCTTGCCACTCGGCAGTGCCACCTCCTGGGGCCTGCTGGCCCAAGCTTCCTCCCTCCTGCCCCCTTCTTACCCGCCTAGCACCTGCAGTGCTCCTGGTCAGGGCCGGAGTACTCAGGGAGGGGCACAGGCTGGTCCCCCAGCTGCACTTCAGCCATATGCAACAGGCCCACACTAGTGTGGGCTGTGGGTGGGCAGCAGCCACCATGGCTTACCATGTGGGGAACGGGCACAGGGCATGCCAGGCCCACACTGGAGGTGTGAGTCCTGGGTGGGCAGCAGCTGCCACAGCTTCCTGTCTGGGGAAGGGCTGTGGGGCTTCCTAGCCAGCCATGCTCCCTGAGCCCACTGGTCCAAGCCTCCCCCCACCCTCTTAATGGAACCTGAACTGCTCCCAGCCAGGCAGGTCCTGGCGCACTCAGGCAGAGGCAAGGGAAATCCTCCCAGAAAGGCCTACCACTCAGGAACCTTAGCCCCCAGCTGCAGACTCACCAGCCAAAGGATGGGGGAACAAAATCGTGTGGCATTTTTGCACGCACTGCTTTTAAAGACCCCATCCATCAACCCCTGAGATGACGGATATAGATGGGAGGCTATGCCCCTCTCATCCAATCATGCCCCTAGCCTTTGGCACCAGCCCTATGCTCCTCTTTTTGCTATGCCATGCACTTGTCCTCCTGGGTGCCACATGCGCTGTCTTTGGTGCTTCTCAACCCCTCCCCATTTCCAGGGTGTGCCCTACCCATTACAATTTCCCCCTTTAACACTCTGGACCCTTGTAATCTTACAAGGGCAGGTGGATGAAAGTCTCATTCTTCTGTAACTACTTTCTGCTGGCCAAAGTAAGTAGTCCTACCTAGTCCCTGGTCCAGAGGTCCCTAACAAAAGGGCATCTGGAGTGGAGGGGAGCCTTCACATAAGGGAGAAGGATCTTGCAAAGTCCAGGTTAGTTGGTTGTCTCTGGAAAGCAGCGTGAGTGATGTCGAAAGGGTGGCTGTACTGGATGAGTTGACATCCTTGTCATATTCCGGAGGTAACATTTGGCAAGAGGGCTAGAAGGCACTATCAAAACTAAAACAACTAAATAACAAATGCAGGGACTAATTCTACAGTGTCCTGATGAAGAAAACGCGGCTTCCTTGGAGGAAGGTGTGCAAGGCATGTCACACCTGTCTGAAGCCCTGTTGCCTACTATATTCAAATTAGGCTGAGGGAAAAGTCCTGAGTCCCCCTTTAACACTTAATGGGCCCTTTCTGTCCAAACTTTAAGGCAGAAAAGGAGAGAAGTTTTAAAATGAAGCCGATAACGCTATCCCATACTTCACAAACTCAACCATTCAGTCCAGTCAAATGGTTGAGTCCCAGGAGATGGCGATACAGGTGGGCTTCTCAAGTGGAACCTCTACCATTTCTGAGTCTATAGGCTGTATTTTGAGAAGATGTTCAGTTGCAAGGCTTTTGCTGGAATGATACTAAGCAGTGACAACTTGATGGCATCAAGTGAAACCAGCTGAACTCTCAAGGAAAAACAAACTTTGAAGACAGTTAGCTAGCTGCACTGGAGCCTGATGTTCATGGCTGAGCATCGTGGTTTGCCTTAAAAATGATTCGTTTCCTAAGATCGCCCTCAGTGTCCTCAAAGAGACTGCCAGTTTTCCATTTTGCTTCATTGTTTGCATAAAAATGACAGGAACAGCACTGAACAATAGGCCTTTTAAGCCTGCTTTGCTGGAATTGATACAGGGAAGCTCTAGACTGATCCTTAGTCAACCCTTCAGGGCACAGAAGCCAAGCCCCACACCTGCCATATGGTTTTGCCTACGGCACCTGTCTTCCTTAAGCCCTCAAGGTTCCTATCATTTTTAAGATTCCTCCTCACTGTCTTTCAGGAAAGTAACCTTCGTTCCTTTCCTGGAAAGATGGTCATAAACCACATGACCAAACAAGGTACCAGGCCATTTGTCCAGTGGGCTTTCCTTGGCTTCCAAAGTCAATCTTAATTCCCCCAGGCTTTGTGGTAACAACCAGAGCACAGGCGTGCCTCCTTCAGGCGTGACATTCCAGTCAAAGCCTTAGTGATTAAAACCGTAATTTGAAGCTGGTATTATTGGTTTCACGCCAAGGAAATTTTATATCATTGCTCATTAAGAATGTCGAATTCTAGAGGGATCAGGTAGAGAGAAAAATGCAAAGCAAAAAGGAAATCCCTGTCCTTCCAATAACCACCAAAATTGCATTTCCATGCCTATATCTTTCATTACTTTCTAACTTAATATGAAGTTTTAACCCTTAGAAAACTCAATTTTTTTAAAAACAGAAACAAAACAAAACAAAAAAAAATCCAAAGCAAATGCAGAGTTCCAAAAAAACCCAAAAAAACAATAAGAGAGATCTAAAAGTAGCCTTGGAATCTTGTCTACCACCAACTGGTCACACTAACTGGTCACACAATCTTTTCCAGGTCCCAAATGGCACAAAGTTGCAATGGTAGAGACATTCTCTCACCTCAGCTGGCCCTAACCAGCATCAGACAGCCTCTCCTAGGTCCAAAGGGCGTGAAGCACGAAATGGCAGAGATATATTCTCACCTTAGCCGCACTCTGCCTGGCACTAATGGTATGAAACCCCAATGGCAGAGGCATTTTCTTGCCGACCAGTGTGTCCACTGGTATCCTGGCAGAGATACGACCTCTCACCAACCAGTCTCATGGTGGAGACATGCTCTCTTGCTCCAGCTGGCTCTAACTGGCACCAGACAGCCTTTCTTATGTCCAAATGGCACAAAGCCCAAAATGGCAGAGACATGTTCTCATGCAAACCAGTACCTCAGATGACCTTTATGAGGTCCAAATGGCATGAAGCTCCTAATGGCAGAGACAGAGGATTCCCAGTGTAAACAAAACAGCTAAGTTCCCCAAGTCCCCAAAAGATCAGAAAGCAAGTAGCAAACAAACAAACAAAACCTAATGCAAAGAATAACTGAATCCAAGCACTGAGGTTCCTTTCCTTTCAAAAAAAAAATCTGTCACACCATTCTATGGCCTCCACAACCTTCACAAACCTCTTTTTTTCAGCTTTCTATATACCTTACCACCTTCTGCACACCTGCAACCTTCATAGCCTTTCTTAGTCACTCAGGAATAACCATAACTCACTTTCAGTCCTTGTCCTTTTTAATGGCAGACTGGACCACACTCAAACTCAGTATCTGGCAGCGAAAAGTCCCTCAATCCACAAATGCATAAAGAAAGTGAAGGTACATTGTCACTTTGCATTGGGGCCTACTGTCTTCTTCCAAAAGAGAAATTTCCAATTGCCTTCCAAAGTGCAGGTCCAGCTTTCCTTTTTAGAATCAACCACAACAGCAGAGTTCAAATTGTCCTGAGGTGGTACCCATTTTATTCGTGTGTGGTGGATCCAAGGCTTAATTCCTGTAAGCTTTAGAAAAGAGTACGTTGTCAGCAGGACACCATAGGGACCAGTCCATTGCTTGGCTAACTGCTGTTTAGGTCCTGAAGTATTCCAAGCCTTTAGTAAGACTGATACCCCCAGCTGGAACAGGTGTAAGGGCTCATCAGATGGGTAGGCAGACCTGCAATGAGCCAACTTGTGCAGAATGATTATTGTTTGCCCCAAATGTTGTACATATTCTTAATTTATGACTCATGCTCCAAATCTAGGAGTGGTGCTCCCAGAACCGAGATTTGGAAGGGTGTCTCAAACTATTTCAAAAGGGCTGAGCCTAGGCCCACGTCTGGGCGCTACTCTAGTCCCATTTCTAATGTGTTTCCTGGCAAGTGTTTTGCCAGGGTCTTCGCTATTGCATGACTCACTTTCTCAGCCTTTTCTGTAGATTGAGTTCTCCAAGATGCAGGTAGTTTCCACCTTATTTGCAGTGCCTGTCCAACCTTCTGGGAGATCTCCAAGGTGAATGATGGTCCATTGTCACTCTGAATACCATGAGGAAGTCCACACTTAGAAATGATTTCTTGAAGAAGTTTCACTACCTCAGTCACCTTCTCAGTACTAGTGGGGTATTCCTCTACCCATCTGGGAAAAGTGTCCACAAAAACTAATAAAAATTTGAAATTCCCTCTGGTTTTAGGCATTTGGATAAAGTCTACCTGTCAGTCCTCAAATGAGTATAACCCTTTATGTTGTACTCCCTTTTTTCACAGGGGCACATTCTGTCTTAGGATTGTTTTTGGCACATATCTGATAGTCTTGGGTAATCCTCTGAACTGTCTTTTGCAAATGGGGTCCCTTCATATGTGGCCTAATGTGGTCCATCAAATCATCCCTTCCATAACAGGTCCCTTAATGTATGTGTTTGAGGATGTGATACACTGGAGCCTTGGGAAGAAAGATCATACCATGGGTCTTGATCTATACGGAACTGGGATCAGCGTTAGTGAATCCCCATTCATGGGCCCATTCCTCATCTCATTGTGTGTAATGTGGTTTACATTTTGACAAGTCTAAGCAGGGAATCAAAACTCCTAAGCATGGCAGCGCTCTGGCTGCTTGTCTTGCTGCTTTATCAGCAGTTTGGCTTCCCTGGGAACTGTCCCTTTAGTGTCCGGGGCAGTGGATTATGGCAACCTGGTCTGGTAGATTCACTGTCTCTAGCAATTGTAAAATTTCCTCTGCATGTTTAACATCCTTGTTCCCTGAGGTTAAGAGTCCTCTCTCCTTCCATATTGCTCCATGGGCATGGACTACCATGAAGGCGTATTTGGAGTCCATATAGATGTCAACCATCTTTCTCTGGGACAGTACTAAGGCTTTTGTGAGGACTATCAACTCAGTCTTTTGTGTTGAGCTTCTAAGCTCAAGGGTTTGGGCTTCTATTACCTTTTCTACAGTGACTACTACATACCTGGCTTATCATTGGAAGTTGTCCATGAAGCTGCTCCCAGTCTGATGCTGCCAACAGTTGGTCCAGTAGATCCAGCCTAGAACACACTTGGTCAATAATTTTCATGCAGTCATGCTGGAGGGCTGAGTTTCCCTCCATGCCTGGAAACAGAGTGGCCTAAGTCAAAGTTGTAGTGGTCTGTAAGCTAACATTTGGGTTGTCCAGCAGAATGGTCTGGTGTTTCCCATGCACCCTGCCATCAGCCAATACCCTGCTTTCTGTTCCAATAGAGTTAGGACCTGGTGTGGTACCAGTACCATAGTAGGCTGTCCCAAAGTGAAATTCTCAGCTTTCTGTAAGGTGTCACAGGTAGCTGCCACTGCCTGGAGACAAAATGTCCATCCTTTGCCATGTGATCCAACTTCTTTGAGAGATAGGCTATGAGTCTGGAGATGTTTTCCAGAGTCTGGGTTAGTAAACCCAGGCCAGTCCCCTGCCTTTCATGAATGTACAGTTTAAAAGGCTTCTATAAATTGGGCAATCTTAGTGCAGGAGCTGAAACCAGATTTTCCTTCAAGGTATCAAATGCTACCTTACAATCCCTTGTCCATTCTAAAGGTTCAGAGTCCAGTCCTTTCAAAGAATCACACAGTGGTTTTGCTATAAGTCCAAAGTTTGGAATCCAAATTTGGCAGAACCCTGTAATCCCTAAGAATCCATGAAGCTGCCTTTGGTTCTCCGGGATTTTCAGTGTAGCAATGGCCTGCTTTCTACCTGCCATCAAACCCTCAGTGCCTTGCTTCAGTTGAAATCCCAGGTATGTCACCTCCTATTTGCAAAACTGGGCCTTGTGAGGCAATACCTTATATCCCTTTTTTGCCAAATGATTTAGGACTGTAGTGGTGTTGAGCAAGCAGTCCTCATAGGTGCTGCTAGTTATCAATATGCCACCTACGTATTGCAGAAGAGCTCCTGATCTCAACTGAATATCCCTGAGTCCTTGGCTAACACGTCACCAAATAGAGCTGGGGAGTTCTTAAATTCTTGTGGTAGCACAGTCCAGCAGTATTGGAATGTGGTTTTTGTTTCTGGGTCCTGCCTTTCAAAGGTGAACAGTAGTTGGGCCTGTTCATCAATTGGGATGCATAAAAAGGCATCCTTCAAGTCCAGATTTAAAACCATTTGCAATCCTAAGGCACCATGGTCAACACAGTATCGGGGTTGAGCACCATAAGATGAACATCTTGCACAATATCGTTTATGGTTCTAAGATCCTGTAAAAATTGATATTGGTTAGAGTGAGGCCTTTTGACTGGCAGAATGGGAGTGTTATAGGGAGACTGGTATCACCAAATTAGTCCCGAATTTAAGAACTTCTGCAATATTGGCTAAATCCCCTCTAATACCTCCTTTTAGAGAGGGTACTGTTTTTTCCATGGGATCTGCACCCCTTCTTTTAAGTTGACTTTTATGGTTTGCATGTTAGCTGCTTTACCTGGGTTCAATCATCCCAGACTGTTTGATTGACCTGTTCATAGATCTCAAGTTGGAAGAGTTCACCTCTCGGAACTTTGGGGCAAGTCAGGCATGTCTAGAGCTGGAGAGAATGTTACAGTGGGACTTCTATACATAGTTGCTGCATTTCAGGAGAAAAAAAATTATTTGTGCATACAATTTGCAAAGTAAATTTTGGCCCAGCAGTGGAATAGGGCAATCTGGCATGTAGAGAAAACTATGTGAGATCTTTTGATCCCCAAGCTGGCATTCTAGGGATTGAATGAAAATCTGTTTTTGTAATTGTCCAGGTACTGTATCCAAACTTTTCTTGGTTATTTTTGTATTCAGCACTGAGTACGTAGCTACCATATCTACAAGAAAATCAATTAGCCTGTTCCCCACCATCAACTGCACCTGGGGCTCCTGTGGGGAAATAGTAGTAGGTCAGAGGATGTCCAAGGGAGCCCCTGGGCTTCCTCATTCATCATAGGACAACCCTTGCCTTTTTGGCATTTTCCAGTGAGTGTTTCCAACTATACTCTCCCTTTTGAATTTTGGGCACTCCTTTCTCCAGCAGCCCTCCTCCTTGCAATAGGCATGCTGATTCACAACTAATGGACCTCTCTTTTTCTCTTCAAAGTCCCACCTCTTCTTCTGGTCTCACCACCCTGTTTCTAAGAACACTGGGGTCTGCTTTATCTTCCTTGCTTCCTGAGCATGGTAGACTTTAAAGGCTATGCCTACCAGCTCAGACGGTTCATTCCCAATGCCCCATCTAAACTCTGGAGTTTCTTTCTGATACCTGGGGCATTTTGCCCAATGAAAGTCATGTTCACCATCCACACATTCTTGGATGCCTGTGGACCAGTATCAGTGTGCTTCCTGTAGGCCTGAGAGACCCTTTTCAAAAATTCAGAAGCATCCTCAACTGACTTTTGCTGAAGGACCTGTATCATATTCATGTTCTTTGGCTTGGGTACCCCCTTCTTAAGCCCTTCCAGTATGCGAATTCTGTAATGTTCCAGCAAGGCTAGGCTCCCACCATTTTGCTTTTAGCCAGGCTCTGTCAAGGGAATTGCCCTGGCTGGGTTGTGGGTCCCATTGGGATTCTCTTGGTGGAGGTGCTGAGCCTCTTCATTAGCCTTATTTATAACCAGAAGTCTCATCTGCTATTAGCAAGATATTAAGGAGAGCCTATATACTATTCAATTTGGATGATGAATGGCAAAAGTGGAGGCGATAAGATCTGCTGTCCTCTGAAGATCATCCCTATATGAGGGGATGGAATTCTTCCCATTCAGCAAATCTGAAGTAGAGGACAGAGTATGGGCCCAATAGTCGCCAGTGGGCTGGCCTTCCTGAGTTACTCCACATATAGGGTATTGCGCCAAAGGAAACTGTTATGCTTCAGATAGGGAGGCTCCATGGCCAAATAAGATACTCTGACAGCTCTTTGAGGGGGAGACACATCCTTCAGCATACTAGGGTGGGGCTGTGGCCTCTTTGGACTCTATTTCAGGGGTAGCTTGCAGTGGGAATGGCGACGGAGGGAGTCCTTCTGCTATGAACCTTGTGCCCCTTGGGTTCAGGGCACTAATGAGGACTATTTCCTCCTCCTTTTCTTCCTGTGTATTGTCAGAAAGAAGTTTCAAGGCCCGTTCCCTTCTCTGCACCGTCAAGTGGACCTCTATCTCTGGTGAAATCCCATTACATAACAACATAAATGCCTTGACATAATGAATTTCTTCCCATTTATGTAACTGTTGGCAATACTGCCCCACTTGCATAATAGTACAGTAATCTAGGAAATCATCCATAGCCCACCTTTCCCCTCAGTACAAAACGTATGTAGGCCACACAGTATTACAGTGACAAACCAATACTTCCTTGGACATTGGATAATAGTTGTATGTACATCAGTCCATGAAAATTCTACCCAGTGGGTTTCCTCCAGGATCCAACCCAGAATGGCCCCTGCTGGCCAGGATACACAACAGGCCCAACCCTATGAACAAAAAAAGCCAGACAACCTGGGAACACACAGAGAAGACTGGCATCCACAGCTCCCATATTCTAACAAATGCTCACAAACAAGTCTTTCTGCCAACCAGCCTCACAAACAGTAATCCAAGCAATGGCCTCCCCAAAACTCAGGCAGTTCTCACCTGGACCCCAGTTCGCAGCCCCCAAACTCAGGTGATCCTTCCTCCTTATCAGAGTCTATTTCCTTTCTACCTACTAGGAGTGTTTAAGGGCAGATGCCTCCAGCACACATGCAGAGAAATTCCTAGTGACTGGGAAGGCCCACAGTCCCACTCCTTGGCAGGAGGGGGGTCGACCTACTACAAGCAGCTTTGACCCCATGATGGGTGCCACTATTGTAATTGAACAACTAGTGGGGTCCTATTACTAGCTTCCCATAGACAATAATTCCAGAGATGAGCCCAGTGGAAAGGAAAAAAGGAAAGTTTTACTTAAAATATGCACAGCAGGTTTCTTGATAGGACCTTGTACCCCTTGGAGGAGAGTGCGGGCAGCTGGTGGGTGGCCACGGTAGTGATAGCTTCCCCCAGCTTTATATGCAGGGGAGGGAGGGGCATGGGGCTTTCCACCCAGCAGCACCACCTCCTGGGACCTGCTGGCCCAAGCCTCCTTCCCCTCTGCCCCCTTCATCTGTAGTTCTCCTAGCACCCGTAGTGCTCCTGGTCAGGCCCAGAATGTTTGGGGAGGGGTCCGGGGCCTGTCTGCCAGTTGCACTGGAGCCATACCTGACAAGCCTGCACTAGCATGGGCTGTAGGTAGGCAGCAGCCACCATGGCTTCCCGTCTGGGGAAGGGGGCGCAGGACTTGCCAGACAGCCATGCTCCTTGGGCCCACTTGCCCGAGCCCCACCTCTGCCCTCTTATGGAAACTGCTGTGCTCCCAGCCAGGCAGGTCCTGGAGCGCTTGGGCAGGGGCACAGGGAATCCTCCCAGGAAGGCCCAACAGCTCAGGAACCTCGGCCCCCAGCCACTGACCCACCAGCCAGGGGACAGGGGAACAAAAGCGCACAGCATTTCCATGCACTCCGCTTTCAAAGATCCCCCACCCCATAATTCTCCACACAGTGGAAATAGATGGGACAGTATGTTCCTCCCATCCGCTTGCCTCCCTAGCTTTTGGCACCAGCCCTACACACCTCTTTTTACTGCATCATGTATGCATCCTCCTGGTTGCCAGGGCAATGCACACATACACTGTCTTCGGGTGCTTCTCCACCCCTCCCCATTTCTGGGGGTGCTGTCCTCTATTACAGTTGGAGCATAGTCCCATACACCCAAAGGTTGCAGGTTTGGTCCCTGGTCAGGGCACATACCTAAGTTGTGGGTTTGATCCCATGTATGGGAGGCAAATGATGTTTCTCTATCACACCGATGTTTCTTTCTCCTTCCTGTATCTCTAAAATCAATAAACATATCCTTGGATAAGAATTAAAAAAAAAAAAAAGGGGACTGTTGATATGTTCTATCTGATAAGACAGATTTCTTTAACCCCCTAAGAATAACACTTGGAGAAATACCAGTAGGTTTGATTTTATTACAATAACTTTTTAATAGAAATATGAAAGATATAATAGAAATATAAAAGTGTGATAGTGAGTTGCTTGTTGCATGTGTTTAATCATAGACAACCACTTAGTAGTCATTTTAGGGGAGCTAAGCATTTAGTGTTTGGTTATTTTAGGTACTTTAAGGTCCTTTTTAAACTCACTTTTCAAGAGTCTATTACTCTCTGACTCCCTGATAATTTTTATTTAAATTTTGGGTTGTTTTCCCAACTTCTTCTGAGTTGTTCTTTTAACCTCTAATTGAACTGGCAGCAATCCATAGCATATACCTTTTTATGTTTTCATAGTTTCATTGCATGGATCCAAAAGAAATTCTTATAGAAAACTCATCTACTGTTTATTCTTGTTTTTAAGTAGAATTCAGTTTATTTATAGCAAAGCTTAATAAAATGTAGTTTCTGGCATACTTAAGAGGGTTAAATAACTTACCTTCATGAAATAAAGACAATGTACAGACACCTATAGTGAAAGCCCCATTCAGCTTATAAACTGCAGCCTGACCATTCTAGATTTTCAGCTCAAGTTTTGTTGAACAAGACTCTGTGCTTATACTCATCAAAGTTCACAGCCAACTAACTGTTCAATTAGCATGAATAAATCATAATATCAACTATCTTTTGTCCAAAGAGTTATACTTGAAAATATTCTTTTAAGGATTATTTTCTATTGATGCATAAGACAAATTGTCACTGTAAAAATATTTGAGGGCTTGTGTCAGTTGGACAATTAATTCTCTTAGAGATCATTGAATAAAGAAGACATTTAGTAACAAAAGAGACAGTAAAATTAACTTTATTAAGCAGTTAGTATTACCCAAGCATTTCTTATAAAATAACAAATAATGGATGACCAAATTTAGGTTTAATTTTATTGCTTCTCTGAAAGACACTAGTTAATTCTTCAATATAATCATCATAATTAAAAGGGAAAAAACTATTGATTAGTTGAAGCTATTTAAATATCATGAACAGTCATGGGAAAAGGTAAAACAAAATGTCAAGAAGAGCAATCAATAATCATGTTCAGAAAACAACCAAATCAAATGGTGAATCTAACAGAGCACAACCATTCTAAAGAGGGATGAGAGGTAAGAGACGAAAGTGATGCCATGGCATTTAGAGCATATTTACCTTTTATCCCCCAATGTCTTTGTCCGTTGGGATTCACCCTATTACTTCACCAAAGTCTTCGCACGGAACGCGGAAATTTACAAGTGCATTTGACCTCTAGATTTCACATGGCGGTTTATTGTTTGAAACTGAAACTGGTATTATACTGTCCAGGAACCCCTGCAATCTAAAAGCTACTTTTGAAGGAACCAGTAGAGAAAGATATAGTCATTAAACAGCAATAAATAACTTCAATGCACTTGAATGACTAACGCTTAAAAATTATCCATCGTATGTGTCAGAGGCCGCTCCTGAACAGAAGCCTGCCATATTCTGTTAAAATCAACATGTGACAAGCTCTGAAGAAATTATTAATATTTACTTCATAGAAAAGAGAGTAGGAAAATATGTTGAATTTTCTGGCCTTGTAAAGTCTCTAAAACAAGAACAAATGGTGTGTTTATGATAGGCTTTGAAAATTTATCTTAAGGGTACCTTTTGTTATATATCACCGTCATCACCATCACTGTCATAATCATTTCATACTATTATATTTAACTACTGCCATGAAACCTAATGTTGATCTTACAATTCACCTGTAGTGCTGCAAATCCAATAAGGTCTCAATGATAAAAAGAAAGTCTTAGTAATTGTCTGATAGAACCCTATTCAGATAGAGGGTTATGTTCACTATAATGTCATTAGCAGGGTTCGAGAACATCGGCAAGACAAGTAAGAGCCAGAGGGTTTGGTGGCTGATTCTAGGAGGAGCCCCAGTCAGTTGAAGCACAAAATGGCGGCTCTGCTCAAATGCCACCTTCTTTGAGAAGCCTTTCTTAGTCACCCGTCTAAAATAGCTCTTTAGCAAAGGACCTGAACAGACACTTCTCCAAGGAGGACATGCACAGGGCCCAGAGACACATGAAAGGATGCTCAGCATCCATAGCCATCAGAGAGATGCAAATTAAAACCACAATGAGAACACACATCACATTAGATAGAATGGCCATTATAACCAAATCAACAAACGACAAGCGCTGGTGAGGATGTGGAGAAAAGGGAGCCCTAGTGCACTGTTGGTGGGAATGCAGACTGGTGCAGCCTCTGTGGAAAACAGTATGGAATTTCCTCAGAAAACTAAAATTGGAACTGCCTTTTGACCCAGCAATTCTACTGCTGGGATTATACCCTAAGAATCCTGAAACACCAGTTCAAAAGAACCTCTGTACCCCGATATTCATAGCAGCACAATTTACAACCGCTAGTTCTGGAAGCAACCTAAGTGCCCATCAGTAAATGAGTGGATTGAAAAACTGTGGTACATTTACACAATGGAATACTATGCAGTAGAAAGAAAGAAGGAGCTACTACCCTTCACAACAGCATGGATGGATCTGGAGAGCATTATGCTAGGTGAAAAAAGCCAGGTGGTGAAAGAAACCATATGATTTCACCTATAAGTGAAGTCTAATCAATAGAACAAATAAGCAAGTAAAATGTAACTGGAGACACCGAAGTGAAGAACAAACTGACAATGAACAGAGGAGAGGGGGAGGGGAAGACGGGGAGAAACGGGAAGGGTGGTCGAGGAATATATATGGGGAACTCATGGACAAAGTCAAGGGTGGGGGTGGGATTGAGGGTGGGGGGAGAGGATGGGAGGGGCAGGGGGAGTGGTGAGGGGAAAATGGACAAAACTGTACTTGAACAATTTTTTTAAAAAGACAAAAAAATGAAATAGCCCTTTGATAGTCACTGTGTTGTTGCTTACCATATTTTTTCATAGCATTCATCATTACCAGATAATGTTAACATGTTGATTTACTTGTTTATCATTTCTCTGCCCTTTTAGAATGTAAGCTTCATGAGGACTGAGATGTTATTTGATTTTTGTCTAGTCATACAAGCTAAAACTGTGCCTAAAACATTAGTGGTTTTCAATAAACATTTGTTAAATGAATGAAACCCAGTGGAGGTAGAACATCTGCCAGTGGGTGAAAAGTAATTCTTAAATCCTTCTGTCTTGAAAACATTTGGGATACTGAACACCAATTACTCATAAATTGCTAAAAGCATGTGAAAAATAAATTTCTCTGAACCCAGTTTTCTCACTATCATTGTATGAACCATATAGAATCCAAAAAGCCCCATAAAGCTTTCTTATGAAAAATGTTCACGCTAAGTAGAGTCCAGATCTTTTAGCATCTCCCTCTTCTGTTGCCCAGATTACGAGAAGAGCCCAAGCACCAACGTTGAATTGAGTACACACAATCAGAGATATATAAGTAGAATATTCTAAGCAATTAGAATGCAGTTATGGTCCATTGCTCTCAGGAGTGAATTAAAAAACAAATTTAGAGATATTCTGGGGATAATTAACACCAGAGAAGTTGAACCGAATGTAGAAAATATATAATATATGAGGTACTTTTAATATGTTTACACAATTTTCAGCATTTATGATTGCACTGGGGTTGTTTATTTGGCAAAGGAAAGGCTGTGAGTACGGCAGCAGTAAGGTTAGCAAGCCGCAGGAAGCTGTTCCTCCTTTACTTAGGGTTTTCAGTGAGTTTTCATGGTGCTTGGGGGACTAGCAGTTTTCTGAAATTTATCTCATGAGAGCCAAACCGTTGGGAGAACCCACTGAGAAGAATTACCGATTCTCACATTCTGTGTGGGAGAGGAAAAAAGACATTTACTGAAAGCAGACGTTGCACCCCACACTTACAGATTACCTGACAGCAACTGAGCAAAACCAGAGAGATCCTTTGTTGAAGCGGTAATGTTTGCGGAGCAGCCAATTTGAATTAATAAATGAAAGTATTCATACTTTCTTTCTGCGAAGCTAACGGTACTGTTTTTGTTTTTCTTTTCTGTTAGGCACTCATAAAGCACTGGCTGTTGGAGAAAACTTGGTCGTAATCCTATCCTCTTCACTTTCATTCATAAGGACAAATGGCAAGTAATATGTTATTTAGAAAAAAACTGTGATAGACTATTTTTGAAGTATAGATGACGGCAGTTCTGAGATAATGAAAATTTTCTCATAAGCAGTCAAATATCTTCAACGGCATGATTACAGGACTGACATGAGGACCCATTTTGGAATTTGATGAAAATGGCAAGTTAGTACAGGGGTGTAAATTTCAATTGTATCAGCATCACTCTGGTTCTGTTTATTTATCCCTTTTAGCCTTTTGCTTTGAAAGCACTGGTATGTCCATCTTCTCTTAGTTCCATTTAATTTGTTCAGCAGTGTGCCCTTTCGTTATATGCAAGAGATACTGATTTCCCCTCTATTTGCTCTGCTCTCTTATTCAGGGTCAACAAAACAGCTTTGTCTATAACAGAGGTAAGTAACCCAAATCGGCGCCAGACATGCTGTAGGCAGTTTCTGAGTTCAGATGCTTAGCACTTACTTCTAACATTTTTTATTGTTGTTTAATCACAGCTGACCCAACTTTTCCCCTGTTGCACTCCCCTGGCCCATCTACCCTCCCAACCTCTGCCCTCACAGTCAATCCTTACCCCGTTGTCCTTGACATTGGGTCCTTTATATATATTCCTTGACTCGACCCTTCCTTCTTTCCCCTGTTATCCCCCTCCCCTGTCCCCTCTGATCACTGTCAGTTTGTTCTTTATTTCTGTGTTTCTGGTTCTATTTTGCTCGCTTGTTTGTTTTGTTGAATAGGTTCCACTTATAGGTGAGATCATATAGTATTTGTCTTTCACTGCCTGGCTTATTTCACTTAGCATAGTGCTCTCCAGTTCCATCCATGCTGCCACAAGGGGTAGGAGTTCCTTCTTTCTTTCTGCTGCATAGTATTCCATTGTGTAAATGTACCAGTTTTTTGATCCACTCATTTACTGAAGGGCACTTAGTCTGTTTCCAGCACTTGGTTACTATAAATAATGCTGCTATGAACACTGAAGTGCATAGGTTCTCTTGAATTGGTGTTTCAAGGTTCTTAGGGTATATTCCCAGCAGTGGAATTGCTGGGTCAAGAGGCAGTTTCATTTTTAGTGCTTTGAAGAAATTCCCAACTGTTTTCCACAGTGGCTGCACCAGTCTAGTACACCAACAGTGTACTAGAGTTCCCTTTTCACCACAACCTTTCCAATAACATTCTTAATAACATTCCTTATTTTATATGAAAATAAGCTCTATGTTTAATGTCAAATGGGAAATAGAGAACCATGCTATGGCACAGCAATACTATGATAACGCATTAATATAAAAAGACATTATTCTTAAGAGTTTTAACTAGAAAGCACTAATGCTTGCTCATTTTCATACCCAAAGCCTCAGAAACACTTTGCATATTTAAAGAACACAGTATTGAAATTCTTGCCTTGCTTTTTCTGCTTGCCTAATTTTTCAGCACATTCTGATTTTAGCATATTTTGTTTTCATTTTAGGAGTTATTTTAATCCAGTCCTTTATGTGACTTCATTGTTTTCCTCCCTTTTATTTTCCTGATTAAAACTTGACATATTTATTCAAAGCAGGAAATGAATAAGAATAACTTTCCAGGTTATTTCCTGGAGATAAAATTCAGCTTCAAATCCAAGGAAAACAAAACTGAATTTCCATACCTAATTAAAGATTTTGAACAACAAAGCAGTCTGAGAAGTTTTTGTTGTTGTTTGGGTTTTTTTTTTTAATCAAGACATTTTACAATGCCTAGTGATTCTTCCAAATTTAGTATCTGGCTCCTCACTAATGCTCTGTACCCTTCAGGTCGCTGGCTTTTGCATTTTATCAGCTGAAGGTTGTTAAGCATTTTGAGCATTGTAATTTTTCTACAACATAGACACTCTGGCTTGTAGGAATAGTATATTAGCAGTATTTTGTTTCGTCATGGGCTTCAAAAGTTACCTGTCTTCTATTTTAATCAGTCTACACATAACTTCATGATGTCATGCCTACCAAGCCTAGGTCGGCCACCTGCTGGCATTCTTCCCTTCCTCCCTGTCCTTGACTCTTCCTCGTTCCCCACTCTCCCTCCGAGTTCCTCAGCAAACTTCCACACTCACAAAGCAGGAATTAGATATGTAGTCCTTTGACGCTGGTTGAAGACAGTAACTTCTTGTTGCTGTTGGCCACCACTATATTTAGCCTCACACAGTGGCAGACTCTGTGGGATGGGCGGGAGGCGGGGGGGCGGGGGGGCAGGGAGACAGGGAATATTAAGTACTCTTCACAGCCACTCCATGCAAAGGGTGAATACTTAAGAAAAAATATTTCCTCTCCAAGTGGGATAGAAAGTAATTTAGAAAGAGAAGTGATAGGAAGGGCTATCGGGCAACAGATAAAACAAAATTAAAGGCTCAGAAGGATGAGGGATGGCACAACAGAAAGGAACCAATGCTGGAAAATTAATGGATCTAACATGGTTCAGCAACATATCCTCTCTCCAATCCTTTCCCGAATGTTCTACCTCCTGGTCAATAAGCATTATATATCAATTTAGAAGAATTACTTTTAAATAAAATTTTCTTTCCCAGCCTTGGAAATTATCAACATAATTTCAGGGTCAAAATACTAAAAGTATTGAAAAATGTAAAACATTTAGTTTGCTTTTGTTTTATTCTAAAAGAGTATTGGGCTCGGACAAATTAGAAATATTTGAACATTACTAAAGCAAGAGATTGTGCTATACTATGTCTTAGACTAGTACTTACGGAATTATCTAGAGGTGGGGTTACTATTAGGTAAAAAAAAAAGTTCTGTTGTTGAAGAACAGAAAAAGGACTGGGGTGTGCTTTGTGTACTTAATAGTGAAGGCACAAATCAAATCGCTTTATCAGATCCTGGAAAGTAGAAAATGTGTGTTATTTTTCTCTCTTCATAGGGCTTGGGAAAAGCGGGTTCTGATTCATTCACTTATTAATTCATTAAACAAATCTTGCCCAAATTATTGCTGCCTGGTATTAATTGTTGCGTAAGTGATACAATGAAAAATTAACTTATCTTCTACAAAAAGTCTTGATAAATTTGGTAAAGAGCTTAGTTAAGCACACTGCTGTGCCCTGCCCTTCAGTAGGCTTGGGGTGGGGCCAAGAATCTGCATAGCGCCCTAGTTCCTAGGGCACTGATGCTGCTCGTCTGGGTGTTGCCAAACAGCACTTGGAGCTCTGCTGCCCACTGTCGCCCTCTAGGCAAAAATTCCAGATGCAAAGGTTTGGTGATAAAGGAAAGGAGTCTTTATTCAAAAGCAGTTAATAAAGCCTATCAAGTCACAGCTTTAATCACCTAAGCCTATCAATTAAGGCTAAACGCTAACACCTGAGTTCTTTTTCCCTGTTCGTTTTTAGTTATCTTGTTTCTATAGGGTTAGTTTACAAACTAAAACAACATAAGATACCAAAGCTACACAAGTTTGGAAGAATGGCAGGCTTCTGCCTCAGAGCTCGTCCCCTCTACAACACCCAGAGAATAAACCTGCCGTCTTCCAGGCGAGCCCGGTCCTAGGCTGTGCTTGGAGTTACCTCCCATACAAAATACCGTCCGTTGGGAAATGCAGGCAGCTGCAGCACCATCATCCAGCCATCCTGGAGGAGGAGGAGTCTGAGAGCCGGAGCCAGAGACAGAACCAGAACCTGAGAGACAGCCGACTCTCCCTGAGCCAGAGAGCCAGCCCTCTTTTTATTTCCATTGGCTCTAGCATTCGGC
>PVJD01011709.1:0-44490 GCA_004026545.1 Mormoops blainvillei | reverse complement strand
ATAGTGTTCATCTCAAATTAACTACAAAATAATATACAAGAGAGCACTTGCTCTATTATCCTAGAATACATAATTGACTATTTAGTTGCTAATTTACTCAATATAGAGTAAAAGAATACTTTATGATTTATTTATTTTTGTTTGGGTTATTTCCTATACTGCTGTCTTATAAAGTTTTTTCATCATAGTCTATTTTTATATGGAAATAGCTTTGTTAGATTTGAAGATTTTTGTGAGATTAGATGGAAATGATATTAAAAAAGCACCCTGATGCATATTGAAGCAGACGGAAGACAGGCAGTTAAAATCATGTAGTTCTAGTTTTAGTTTCTTTTCAGTATATTCTTGGGGGAGGGATGGAAAGGAAAGCTATCATGTATTGAATACCACTATGCTAGGAATGTCCACATGTTATGATATTTAATTCTTGACCTCAATTTTTAAAGGAAGAAACGGCTGGGTTTCACATTGGAAGTTCTTAATTAGATATAAATCTGCATCTCAGAAGAGTCAAGAACTGTCATGAGTATCTTTAGTGCTCTGAAGAAAAAAGCTGCCTTTCCTGGGTGCTGCTATGATATGTTGACCAAAATAATTTATCACCCAGGAAACAGACTTTCAAATAGTGATAGACATGACAGATGCTTTAGTTGGAAATTACACAGAAAGTTTTTGTGCTGGTTTTCCTATTACTTGAATAAAAAATATGAAGTACATCTCCAACCTGTCAAATTTATATCTTTTATAAATACTAATATTTAGAAAAATGAGATATGAGTTATCTTACATGTGACAGGAACTGTTCCCAGCAATAACTGCATACTTAATTTCACTTTAAAAAATTACTACATCACAAACCAAACTTAATCTACCAGTTTATAGATCCACTAAAGTATTAAGTTATTGACTAGTACCAGGACTGGTGTTGTATTAAAATTATAGTAAGTACTAGTTTGTGATCCAATATATTTGCATTGTTTTGGTTATAATAAAGCATTAGATGTGTTACAAATCCTATGTACACTTGCCTCCATTTGGGGAAATGATGCTGTTTTTGCAGTCACACAGAAATGGTAGTCAAGAACGCATACCCAGTATTCCTTTTATTGATAAGGCCCTGACCAGCCAAATTGCAGTAACAAATTCCACAGAATCAGATTTGCCAAACAAAAATGGCTTTTTATCTAGTAATTTAAAATAAGAAAATCTACTCATATCTTCTCATTTCAAAGAACTGAATTCATGTAATTCTGGAAGCCAAATTGATGTAACATTAACTTAAAATAGAACCAGAGCAATATTGTGTTAGCCTCAAAGTGAACTTTCTCACCATAAGCAGAGCTATCCTGAATCACAATCATACCCTATAAGATAAATATGTATGGCAAGGAAACATTGGGTAATATATGACATTTGCCACCAAAAATCTTACTCTTGCTCTCCCCACTCTTTTTTCTCTCTGTGGAATGCAGAACCCATGGAAAACTATTTCTAAATTTGCTGTGAAGTAAAGTAGTTAACAATTCTTTCTCCTACAGGTTTCTCATACCCTAATCTTGCCAATGGTTTTGTATAATAAAGTTATTTTTATGTAATATGCATTTTAATCATGTCTAAGGATAATAAAATACTTAAAGTGGTAAATGCCAACAGGGAAAGGCTGTCAAAAGAGTTATTAAAATTATCTTAATTTATATTATTGATTCTTTTGTTGTTGTAAAAACAGAGAATTTTAATGAATTTTCAGCACATATCAAAATATAATATGTTCTCTTTTCTTATTTAACATAATGAAATATATAAATACATATCCTAATGTTAGCAACACTACAGTCCATCAATGAACCTACTTCGGAATGGTATATTCATTACTCTTTTAGTATATTACAAGCTCTAGGAGATAATGTGCTTAGAATTTTGCATCGAGATATAAACTACAACTGTATATCTTATTGATTTTTAAAAGGATTTGCTCTATATCAGCTGCCGTTTATTGAAGGTTTGACAATGTTAAACTTCATTAACTTGAATAGTAGCATTTTTAATGGAGAAAATGTAGGGGCTAGTTAGAAACACAGTATGATCCTCATTTTTTTTTTGCTTGTGTAAAATAAATCAATTGGACTAGATTCCTTTTTGTTCTAAAGTCCTATGAATCTATGATAATCTGCTGTCATAACCTATCTCCGATAAATGGCATTAGGAAGGCATCTGACAAGCAATTCAGGGATTGACAGTCCCCCTGGTAATGTTACTCTAATCTCAGTTTTATTTGTTTTAGGCAAAGTATTCAACTTCTGAGAGTTCTATTAGCACATGTAAACACAAATAGTAATAATAAAAGTTATGGCAGTTCCCATAGTAGGTTAATACTTCATGGATGAATGCAGAATTCATATGATCAGCCCAAGGAAGTGTGACCAACCCTAAGGCATAGCTTTATTGAAAAAGTCTCCATGTTATTCATAATTAACAGATAAAGAACCATACTACATTTAGCTGGACTTTAGAAAGTACTAAATTACCAAGATGTCACTGAAAAAGTAAAACAAGAACACTATATTAACATTTTTGGGGTCAGTTGTATAGTCAAGATAATTTAACATTGTTCTTGTGGGATGAGAAGATTTAATTAGCTGAGGGCATTCAGAAACTATTAATACAAGTTTCAATACTAATCAATCTTAAAACTGTTGTTAAGTGGTTCACTAATGTATTATCATGGTATTTATTAATGATACAAATTAATGGTATTTATAGTATAAATAATAAAATTAATAAAACAATAATTTAAAAAACAAATATAGCCAACTAGTAAGCATTCAATAGATCTTAATTCTAATAATTATTATTAAGACTGGCAGTGACCAAGGGGGTGATTTACTAATGATATCTAAATAAATTGTAATCTCATTTAAAATAAAATGACTAACCACAATTTCCTTAGGGATAGAATGAAAAAGGGGATAACTTTTTGGCACAATATATTTAACTTTGATATAAGAAAGAAGGATACCAAAAAATATTCAATATTGAAATGGGTTTCTGAATGGAGCACAAACCTGATAATCAGATGAAATGAGGTTTCCATGAGACTGTCACCAATATTAACTGGTATAATACACTACTTTCCCTTCCGATGTTTAAATGAATTAAAGGTCAAATATGGGCACTATGAGCTGCATGGCAGTATTTTTATCAGTAGAAGGCAATGGCAAGCTTTTTCTATGAAAACTGCTAAATTTGAAGTTGTAAAACTCTGGGACAAATAGGATACAGGGAGATACAATACTTTTATTATCATCAGAGTTTGCTTTAAATAAAGAGTCTCTGCACATGTGTTTTTGTATGTATTACTCCCTTAATTAAATGCTTTTAATCCTCACCAGAATACAAGTTATCAATTAATCTTATGCATAATTTTCTTATGCAGATTGCTTTCTTTAGCTTTCATTATTGGAAAGATAACTAAGAACTTTTTTGGGAATCAGAAGTGGTTTTAGATCTGGTGATTACGTAAGTACTCCCTGTTCAAAGAAGAGAACAATATCCTTTTTGTTACTATAAGTCATCAGGTTCTGTTTATTTTCCCATGGTTCCAAATTAAGTAGATAAATATTGTAATCTAATATTGTGCAATTGTAAAGCCAAATGAAACTATTACCAAATAGTTGGTAATTTGCCAGGTATATATCAGTGTACTCAGATTCAATAGTTATAAATTTAGTGTGTTATACATTAATAACCAAGGAAATATTCTAGAACTTAATTTTTACTGATCTGGAGGTGATATCACATCTTTGAAGAGGCTCAATGTGACATGGTAGGCAAAGCACAAAGCTAGGAATGAAGATCTTGATGCTAGTTTTGTGAACTTGGACAAGCCTCAATCTGTTTCAAGCTCAAATTCCTCTTCTATAAACATATACTCTGCATTATTTACAAGCTATTAGGTTTAGGAATACAGGTATAAGTATGTAATAGCCTGTACTTTTGCAACGCTTATATCCTAGATGGATGTTATTTTCTCACAGGATAATCTCTAAATTCACATTCACTTTTATTTGTTTACTTTTATTTTTGTTAAGACTTTTTTCATTTTATTTTTAGACAGAGGGGAAGGGAGGGAGAAAGAGAGGCAGAGAAACATCAATGTGTGGTTGCCTATCGTGTGCCCCCTACTGCAGACCTGGCCTGCAACCCAGGCATGTGCTCTGACTCTGACTGAGGAATTGAACCTGCGACACTTTGGTTTGCAGGCTGACGGTCAATCCACTGAGCTACACCGGCTGGAAAATTCATATTGACTTTTAAAATTCTGCAATACTGACATTCTTTGAGATTTCAAAGGATAAGCCAGAATAACGTGTAGGGAAAAGATATGTTACACCTGCATGTAAAGTATGTTATGAGAAAAAATGGAAATAAACCCCAGAGAAGGGGTTCATTTAATAATTGTTCATACAATCATTAAGAATTTAACTATGCATTTTCAATTTATAGTTTATAGGGTATGTTTTTTCAACATTTTATATTTCTTTCTTTTAAATTTATTTATATTTTAGTTTTCTTTAGAGAACTCTTGTACAAGTCTAAGAAGAGGTCTTTTTGTGGGTGAAAATAAGTGCTTCTAATTGGAGGATTATTTAGGCAGCAAGAATATTTTTTTAAAAGATTTTATTTATTTATTTTTAGAGAGGAGAGGGGAGGGAAAAAGAGAGGGAGAGAAACATCAATGTGTGGCTGCCTCTTGCACATCCCCTACTGGGGACCTGGCCCCCAACCCAGGTATGTGTTCTAACTGGGAATTGAACCAGCAGCCCTTTGGTTTACAGGCCAGCACTCAGTCCACTGAGCCGCACCAGCAAGGTAGTAGCAGGAACATTTTATTAGCTAAGTTCATAATTCTTCTAATTAGTTATATAATAAAAATGAAACATCTTAATGCTAACATTTTCAAAGTGATGCGTGGGTAACTTAGAAACTAAATTTGGGTTGGAGAGATGAAAATTCTTTAATCTTTTGAAATGTTGTTACTTAGAACCAAATGTATAATGTTCCTAAAATTTATGGTACTTCAGTTTGCAAAATACTTTAACATTCATCCTCTCATTTGGACATCACACGATTGAGATCACCAGAATTTGAAACAGTGGAAAAAAGCAAAGTAAATGCCATCTTCCCTGTTTAATAATTAGTATTGAGGCTCTATTTATTCTTGAGAAAGGTCTGGTTACACTCTTTAATACCATTGCAAGAGTAGAACTTAGTTTTCTCTCTCTCGTTATCATCCTCACTACCAAATCATTACTAGCATTTTGTGGTTTTGCCTACTCCATTTTTCCAGTTTGAGTTAGGAACATGGAAGTAAGGCTGCAGGAGGCAAGGTCAATAGTAGTTGAGAAGGGTTAGTTTACTATTTAAAATTAAGTCTGTTTTGCATTAGCTTTTATATATGTGTGTGTGTGTGCACACCCAAATGTGTAAAATATCTTCCCAAGCACATACTGTGTGATCAATCTTTAATATATACTACATATTCAAAAGAAAATAATTCTGCCTCTACTATAATCACAGCGTCTATTTACCTTGATTTGTGCAAGGGTCTGAAAATAATTCAAAGCACAGAAAAAAAGAAGAGAGCAGCCAGATCTTCAGGTTCAAAGCACTACTGAATATCCTTATATGTCTTATAACAACCCCAAGAAAATATATAAAAGAGTAATTTAGGACACTTATGTTTTTAGTCATGGCCTAAAGGTTTATTCTGATGATTTTGTAGGCCAAATAAGGGAAAAGTGTTAATATTAGGAATGAACATAGTAATGTTTTCATTTTTTCCCTAATCTCAGATTATAAGATTGAGTGCCCTTATCGGCTGTTTAAAAAAGGCAGAAAATAACTGCAAAATACTTAGTTTATTTGTAATTATCATTCTTTTCTCCTATATTGACAAATTCTCAAGATTGTTTACTCAACATAAAGGTTATTGTAACTTATTAATGGGGTTATTACCTTCTGAGGTCTTCCATTTTTAAAATCTTAAAGTCTTATAGTATCTTAAAATATAAGGCTAACATTGTCATTAAGATGCTGATGACTGAAAAAAAGCATTTTTAAACTCTTTCCAGTATACCTTTTCATTGTGCAATAGTTAAAATACCAGTAGCTACTTTATTGCTCTGTAGGGCTGAACATTTTCTTGTAGTTAAATTAAGTTTTCCTTCCAAAGGAAAGACAAAACTGTCAATACTTGATTGAGATGTTACACACCGGTAGTTTTCTCAGATTATTTAAGCCTAAGTATCTGCCCATTAAAATATGCATGGGGAGGTCCAACATGGTAGCAAAGTAGGTGGAAGGTACACTCACCTCTTTCTAGGACAAAAGTGAAATTACAAGTGAAATATAGAACAATCAACCTGAATAACCAATTGAAGACTAGCTGAACATAAGTCTTATAACCAAGGATTTAAAGAAGAAGCCACATTGAGGCTGGTAGGAAAGGCAGAGACATAAATAGGACTGGCCCTGCTCCCCACAGGTAGGCAGCAGCCGAGATTCCAGAAAAATACCTTAGCTGCAGACATTCCCCCTGAGAAGTGTGGGGTCTCAACCTTACCTCAGGAGGCTCCCCAGCCTGGAACACCAGAGCCAGAAAGAAGTATCCACATAACACCTAGTTGTGAAAATCAGTGGGGATTCTCTATGCTAGGAGAAATAGAAGTCTGCTAGAAACATAGGTGCCATCTTCAAGGGCCAACACACAAAATCTCATTCATAGCCATTCCCCCTGGGCTGTGGTGGAAGGAGAGCAGAGTGCATTAGAGTCATGTGAGGAGAGACTGGGGTTTATGGATCTTGGGAGAGAACTGAATGGACAGCTGCAAGGATCCTTGCTGAGTCCTTCTCCCACACCACAGATGCTACATTTCTTGGGTGGAACATTCCCTTCCATACAACATCAGCCTGGAGGAATACAGTAGCCCCAAACTCAGGACTCCCTGTTGCCCCGGCCTATGGAATCAGCTGTCTGGTCATGGGTGTAGAAGTCAAGCAGACTTAGTGGGTGTCGGTTACTAAGTTGTGTGGCTTTAGGGCAGGAGTCTTTCCCCTGACTTTCCCATGAACCTAAATGGTGGTGCTTCCCCTGCACAAGAGGTCACTAGCCCCGCTCCCTGAGCTCCTGCTGGCCCCACCTTCCCAATTCCCAAGCACCATGCAAACTTGGAATCTGTCAGAAATTGGGACAAGTTGTGTGGCTCTAAGATTGGGGTCATTTTTTCCTTCATAGCATGGATTAGTGCAGAGCCTTCCCTGCACGTAGTCAAATCTTGGTCTGTTTAAGCCAAAAAAGTATGCAGGTACCCAGTGTGGAGCAGCTAGACTTGGTATACACTGGGACATTTGCTGAGTAGCCACAGACCCAGCACTGGCACCATCTTTGAATCCATATCAGTTGTGAACATCACTCGGTCCTATCTGATGTTTCTCTGAGAACCTACATCATGTAACTCAAGTACTGCCAGACACTCTTTCAGTGACTGAGACTAACAGGCATCCAGCAGGTGGAAGCAGGCAGAAGCAGATCTCTGGGTACTTTGGGTCTTTTGCTGATCTGCCCCCAAGCTCAGTATTGGTGGAAGCTGACGTTGGTGTGCAGTGTGATCCTTTCCACACACACCGAGGCCCAGCAACAGTCACAAACTGTGGATCACTTTATAGTTACAAACAGGTTGCCAAGGGCCAGCCACAGGAAGTGTCTGACATTTGTCTGCACCGGAGACAATCCCAAAAAGCAACAGAACCAACATACCCAGTGATGATTTTCATACCACATCCAAACAAGATCAAATTAGCTTCACAAACAGCACTTCCAAAGAGAGATCTCAGTAGGCCCTAGACTTTGTTGATGTAAACTTCATTTCATGAGGTCAGCAGGTTGTAAACTCTGGTCTGGGTTGATGCTCACAGTCAGCCAGACAGAAGGTCAACCTCATACACAGACAGGCCAATAGCATTCAATACCCAATCACAACAGGAGGACTTACATAACCAACACAAGAGACATTCCTGGAGAACACCACACAAGTGATCGAGAAAATTGCATCACTGAATCACCTAAAACATAAAGTAACCCTACCAAAACCTGGAGATGTAGCAAATCTACCTAATACTGAGAAACAAACACAGAGAGGCAGTCAAAACAGGGAGACAAAGAAACATGACCCAAATGAAGGAACAGGACAAATGTCCAGGAAAAAGAACTAAATGAAAGGGAGGCAAGCAACTGATTAGAGTTTTAAAAAAAATGGTTATAAGGAAGATCAAGGAAATTAGTAAGAACTTCAAGAGCATGAAAAAGGATATAGAAATCATGGGGAAAGAAAGCCAGTCAGAAATGAAGAATACATTATCTGAAATGAAGAACACACTATATAGTAGGTTAGATGAAGCAGAGGATTAAATCTGCAATTTGGAAAACAAGGTAGCAGAAAACAGCCAGAGAGAGAGAGAGAATATCTTTTTAAAAATGAGGGTAGTTTAAGGGATGTTTGGGATAACATGAAGTATAAAAACATCCACAGACACAGGTACCAGAAGGAGAAGAGCAAGAGCAAGGGATCAAGAAAATATTTGAAGAAATAATGGCTGAAAAATTTCTTAACCTGGTGAAAAAAAAGACACGCAAGTCCAGGAAGCACAGAGAATTCCAAATAAGATGAACCCAAAGAGGACCACACCAAGACCATTTAACTAAAATGGCAATAGTTAAATGCAGAGAATCATATAAGCATCAGGAGAAAGACAGTTAGTTACCTACAAGGGAGCTCCCATAAGACAGTCAGTTGATTTCTCAACAGAAACATTTCAAGCCAGAAGAGATTGGCATGAACTCTTCAAAGTGATGAAAAGCAAGAAACTACTCTACCCAGCAAAGCTATTATTTAAAATTGAAGGAGAAATAAAGATCTTCCCAGATCCGCCCCCCGCCCAAAAAGTTAGAGTTTATTACCACCAGACCTATATTGCAAGAAATTTTAAAAATAAATTATTCATTTTCTAAAGAGGTTTTATTTTTTATTTAAAAAAATTTTAAATATTTTATTTATTTTTTGAGAGAGAGGAAGGGAGGGAAAAGACAGGGAGCGAAACATCAATGTGTGGTTTCCTCTTGTGGGCCCCCTCCAAGGGACTTGACCTGCAACCCAGGCATGTGCCCTGACTATGACTCAAACCAGCAACCTTTTGGTTCACAGGTCAGTGCTCAATCCACTGAGTCACCCCAGCCAAGGATGCAAGAAATTTCAAAGGGTCTTCTTTAATAAGAAGAAAGAAAATAAAAAGAAGAGGAAAGAGGAAGAGAAGAGGAAGAAGAAGAGGAGGAAGGAGAGGACAGGAGAAGAAGAAGAAAATGAAGACAGAGAAACACAGCTAAAAGAATAAAATTGCAATAAATACACACCTATCAATAATCACATTAAATGGAAATGGCTCAAATGCTTCAATCAAAATGCATAAGGTAGCAGAACAAATAAGAAAATAAGACCCATATGTAGGCTCTCTACAAGAGACTCACCTCAGAATGAGTCATACATACAGACTAAAAGTAAAAGGATGGAAAAAGATATTTCATGCAAATGGAAATGAAAAAATAAAAGCTAGGGTAACAATACTTAATTCAGACAAAATACACTTCAAAACAAAGGCTATAATAAGAGACAGAAAGATACTACATAATGATAAAGGGACCAATACAAAAAGGGGACATAACCCTTGCATTACAGGCTTAGCTCAAGAAACAAACAAACAAATCTCAAATAAACAATCTAACCTTACACATAAAGGAACTAGAAATGGACAACAAACAAAGCCCAAAGTGAGTCAAAGAAAAGAAATAACAGAGATCAGAACAGAAATAAACAAAATAAAATCTTAAAAAACAATACAAAAGATCAGTGAAACTAAGAGCTAATTCTTTGAAGAGATAAACAAGATTGATAAACCTTTAACCCGATTCATCAAGGGAAAGAGAGAGAGGACCCAAATGAATACAAACAAAACTGAAATAGGGGAAGTAAGAAGTGACACCATAGAAATATGAAGAATTATAAGAAAAGATGATGAACAACTACATGCCAAAAATTAAACAATCTGGAAGGAATGGATAAGTTTCTACAAACATACAATCTCTTAAAACAGAATCAAACAAGAAATGGAAAAGCTGAGTAGACCAATTATAGTTAATGATATTGAAGCAGTAATAAAAAATATCCCAACAAACAAAAATTCTGGATTAGATGGTTTCATGGCTGGATTTTGCCAAACATTCAAAGAAGAACTAACATCTGTTGTTGTCAAAATATTCCAAAAATTCAAGAGGTGAAAGACTCCTAAGCTCATTTTACAAGACCAGTATTATCCTAAATCCAAAACCAATAAAGACACAACATAGAAAGAAAATGGTAAGCCAATATCTCTCATAAAAGTAGATACAAATATTTTCAACAAAATATAGTAAACTGGATCCAGCATTACATTACAAAGATCATATATCATGATCGAGTGGGATTTATCCCAGGGATGCAACGTTAGTACGATATCTGTAAAGCAATAAATGTGACACAGCACATAAATAAAAGGAAAGATAAAAATTACATGATCCTATTGGTAAACGAGGAAAATGCACTTGCTCAAATGCAGCACTTATTTATAGTGAAAACTCTCAGCAAAGTGGGAATAGAGGGAACATACTTCAATGTAATAAAGAACATACATGACAAACCCTCGGCTAAGGAAAACTAAAGATCAGGAACAAGACAAGGATGTCTGCTTTCACCTCACTTATTTAACATGTTACTGGAAGTTCTACCACAGCAATCAGACAAGAAGGAGAAATAAAGGGCATACAAGTTGGAAAGGAAGAAGTAAAACTCTCATTATTTGTAGATGACATGATTCTGTATGTAGAGAACCCTAAAGATTCCACCACAAAACTAGTAGAGATAGTAAATGAACTCAGTAAAATGGCAGAATTCAAAGTAAATATACAGCAATCAGTTGCATTTTTATATGTTAATAATGAGCTATCAGAAAGGGAAACTAAAAAGAAAATCATATTTACAATTGCATAAAGAAAAAAAAACCAGGAATAAATTTCACCAAGGATGTAAAAGACCCGTACTTGAAAAATTATAAGACACTGTTCTGGCTGGTGTGACTCAGTGGATGGAGCACTGGTCTGTGAACCAAAAGGTCGCTGGTTTGATTCCCAGTCAGGGAACATCCCTGGGTTAATGGGCCAGATCCCCAGTTAGGGGCGTGTGAGAGGCAACCCATTGAAGTATCTCTCACACATCGATGTTTGTCTTCCTCTCTTTCTCCCTTCTTTCCCATCTCTCTAAAAATAAAACAAAACAGCATGGTATTGGCTTTAAAGCAGACATAGAAATCAATGGAACACAATAGTGAGCTCAGAAATAAAACTGTGCCTTTTTAATCAATTAATATTTGAAAAAGAACATAAGAACATACAATAGGATAAGGACTGTTCATTCCATATATGGTGCTGGAAAAATTGGACAGATGTGCCAAAAAATTAGACTACATCATCTTTTTACACCATACACAAAAACAAACTCAAAATCGATTAAAGACTTAAATGTAAGCCTCGAAGCAATAAAGATCCTTGAGGAAAACATAGGCAGTAAAACCTTGGACATTTCTAATAGTTATATTTTTTCTGATATACCTTCTTGGTCAAGGGAAATAAAAGAAAAAATAAACAAATAGGACTATATCAAATTCAAAATTTTTTTGGCGCCACAAAGGAAACCAACATGAAAAGACAACCCACTGAAAAGGGGAAAATATTTGTCAATGATACACCTAATCAGGGGTTAATATACAAGATTTATTAAGAACTTATAAAACTCAACACCAAAAAAAAAAAAAGTCCAATTAAAAATTGGACGAAGGACCTGAACCGACACTTCTCCAAGAGAACATTCAGATGGTCAATAGACATATGAAAAGATGCTTGGTGTCATTAATCATCAGAGAAATGCAAATTAAAACCACAATGAGATATCACCTCACACCTATCAGAATGGCCATCATCAGTAAATCAACAAACAACAGTGTTAGTGAGGATGTGGGAAAAAGGAACCTACTGTTGAAAATAGTATACGTTCCATGAAAAGTTAAAAATGAAACTGGCTTTTGACCCAGCGATTCTACTTATGGGTACATATCTGAAGAAAACAGAAATACTTATTCAAAACAATACATGCACCTCTATGTACATTGCAGTGCACTTTACAATAGCCAAGATTTAGAAGTAGCTCAAGTTCCCATCAGTAGATAACTGGATAAAAAGCTGTGGTATATTTATACAATGGAATATTATTCAGCCATAAAAAGAAGGAAATCTTACTTTTCGCAAGGTCATGGATGGATCTGCAGAATATTATGCTAAATGAAATACATCAGTCATAGAGAGACAAATACCATATGGTTTCACTTATATGTGGAGTCTAATGAACAAAATAAATTAACAAAATAGAAACAGTCTCATAGATACAAAGAACAGACTGACAACTGTCAGAGAAAGGGTGTTGCCGGGCAGGATGAAAAAGGTGAAGGGATTAAGCAAAAAAAAAAAGAAGCTTCATAGACACAGAAAACAGTATGGTGATTACCAGGGGAGGCAGGTGGGATAATAGAGAGGGTAAAGGGTGGATAAATGGTGATGGAAAGAGACTTGACTTGGCCCTGGCTGGTGTGTCTCACTGGATTGAGTGCTGGCCTGCAAACCAAAGGGTCGCCAGTTTGATTCCCAGTCTAGGGTCCATGACTGGGTTGCAGGTCAGGTCCCCAGTAATGGGCACATGAGAGGCAACCACATATTGAGGTTTCTCTCCTCTTCTTTCTCCCTCCCATCTCTAAAAATAAATAAATCAAATCTTAAAAAAAGAAAAAAAAAGAAAGACCGGACTTGGGGTGGTCAGTACAATACAATATATAGATGATGTATTATAGGGTTACACTTGAAACATATGTAATTTTATTAACCAATATCACCCCAATAAATTCAATAAAAATTTAGGAAAATATCTCTGATTCTCTCCCTTTCTACCTAGGCTCTCCTCAACTTTTGTCTAGACTATTCTAAGAGTCTCCATATAGTTTTCCTTGTTTCTACTCTCTTACTTGCCCTAATTTTTTTCAGTATTGCCACCATAGCTTACTTCTTATGAGATATGATCATGTTATCCATCAGCTAAAAAAAAATCTATATTGACCATGGAAAAGAAGGGGAAGGGACTAGACAAAGAACATGTATGAATGGCCCACGGACATGAATAACAGTGTGGGAATTGACTGTGAGAGTGGGGGATGGGATGGACAAAGAGGAAAAAATGGAAAAAAATTGGGACAACTGTAATAGAATAACAAAAAATGATTTTATATAAAAGTCCAAACTTTAGCCCTTCACAAAATTTCCACAGCTTACTTTTCATTTGCCCCTTCAATACTGGCTCTGCAAACACATATCCAACACTAATCAATATATTTATTGAAAATGTCAGATCCTTTCATGACTCTAGGTCTTTGTTCTTATGGAAAAGAAATCAAACACAATTGCTTGGGCTTGAATTAAATTAAGGAGTTCAAACACTAAACTGATGGAGAATTTCAAGTAAACAAATCTCCCTTGAATTTCACATTCATCCACTCAGGCCACCTGTTTTCTGACCAGTTTTTAGCTCAAAAATATAGAATTCCAGAGCAGTCTTTTGGGGGTTTTCAAAGGATTAAATAATACTTTATGTGGGGATTATTCATTCTGATTTAAAAGTATAAAAGCAAGCAAGCATGCAAGCAAGCAAAAAACAGAGTATCATAGATCTGCAGTAATACATTAATAACAAATTACTTAATTCCTTTTTTTGTAGAAGTTATTTTCCAGATTCCTTTTTAGAAATTTGTCTGAATAATTCTTTCAGCAATTAATAAATCCATGTGAAAAAAGTCTATATTGCAATTCAAGAGTTGTTACTCGTGCATATCACAGTGAATAATTTCTTTCCAAATGATTCCTTAGCAATGACTTTTCCAATATGCACAAAAATGGAAACATTTTGCAGCCGAAATTAACTTTTTATTTTTTTCTTCCAAAGTGTGTCTTTTCTGACCTGGATGGTATGGCTCAGTGGATTGAGCGCCGGCCTGCGAAACAAAGGGTTGCTGGTTCAATTCCCAGTCAGGGTACATGCCTGGGTTGCAGGCCAGGTGTCCAGTTAAGGGGCATGTGAGAGGCAACCACACATTGATGTTTCTCTCCCTCTCTTTCTTCCTCCCTTCCCTCAGTCTTAAAATAACATCTTTAAATAAAAACTGTGTCTTTTCTTACCTCAGAAATTTGAAATAGAACACATTTCTGTTTTCAGCATGGAAGAATGACTATGGATGTTGGAAGGTGATTATATCACAAGATTATGGAGAATTCTGAATGTTGGAGTACAAGGTCTTTCGCTTAATCATTTTTCCACATTAGTCAATTTCATTGACATTTTTTTTTCTGTAATGTTTTAGGCACCCACAGACAAAACATGATTTCAGGCATATGGTTTCCAGGTTGATATTTATTTAATATTAGATATGGTTATTAAAATACCCCTTAAAAACCTCTCAAAATTACTCTTAATTCTTCATGATTTTTTTGGAAGCTGTTATTATTTTGGATTTTTGTTCAATGAAATGATCAAGATATCAGGGCTTAAACTATTTCTATGTCTGGTACTTTGGAAAACCATGGCAAGTATTTCAGGTCATCACATATTATTTGATGAGCCATTATTTCGCCATACTACATCAAACCCCAGGGAAATAAAAGGAATAATGTAAATATCTCAGGTCCCTAATTTGGAACCGTTAAAGAAATAACATAAAATAACTTTTCGATAAAGTCATGGTAGACTAAGCACAACACATTAAGGAAAAGTTAGACTGTGCCTTTCCACAGGGCCCTTTCTACTCTTGAACCTACAAATATATATTGGTTACCTCTTTGGTATACACTGGAATTATTTCATTGATGTTAATGAAAGATGAGATCTTTGAATAAAAACTAGAACAAAAGACTAATGCATTTTAGGATGTTGAAGTTAAAAAAAAAGCAAAAAGATTTTACCTGAACTCTTGTTGCCAGACTGTTCCAATTAATCAAAGTCAAATTGTGTAGAAGCTATTTTGCTTAGTACTTACAACAAGAAATTTGTTTGCACCTGTATCACATACATGCAGCCTTGTAACTGCTAACTACCGGTATATTAAATAATGCGGGACATTTGCTGCTGAATAAACAGGCATTTGTCATAATTATGCCACTGGATTATTTATAATACATCTATGTTGAAGAAAATGTAATATTTAAAAAGCCTCTAGTGTGTTTGCTTTGTAGACAGAGTGTAGGAACAAAAAACAGCAAAAGAAACAGTATCTTCTATATTTAGCTCTATTTGAAGTAACTATACTTCCATATTTCTTTGAAGTTTAGATAAATGTGATTTTACATTTAGGGTCCATTGTGCACAGAGTATGAAACTGAAATAGGATCTAAGACCACAATAGTGAACATAGTGTCAAGAAAATTGTGTGGTAGACATCAGAGTTTAAAGTCAGAAAACATGGGTCCTAGAACTATCACTGTTTTTAATATACATTTGACATTTTTAGGCCATACACTCCCTCATAACTTAATTATACATCTGTTGAGTGGGTATAATACTGTCCTACATACTTTACAAGATTATTGGGAGGCTTAAGTGAAATAATGATTATAATTTTTTAAGATTAAAACATTATGCAATATAAAGTCGTGCTGTACATTTGACTTAAGGGAGTGAATCAGCCACTATTACATGTCACAAATATATTGTTTCAAATTTTTATATTTAGGATTTGGAAAAATATGGGCAGAAACATAGTGAGAAATCTGTCTGAAATGGGGAAACAGGTAAGAAAAACAGATGCCAGAGACACATTTTTCCTTTTTTTCTGCCCACTGAAAATTCAGAAACAAAGAAACAATTCTTGAAAAATGGCTCACCATTTTAAAGCCATTAATATGAGTTTAGCAGTTTCCCTTAAAAAGTTTATTGTTTAACATGAAAAGTGATAGCCCTTGGGGTGTTGCAAATTCTAAACAGTGTCATAGAAACACAGCTTCAGACATTGGATAGAATGAACCATATGTCCCTCATTTTTTTTTTTCTAATAAAGGTTTTCTTAGTAATAGTAGAAATATCCTAGAACACTAGACTATGAAATACCTGGAAAGATAAATATGAAGCTCTTTGTTGAGCTGTGATTGCAGAGCCTGGGCCTTGTTTAACCAAGAAGCACTTTTGTTCATGTGTTAAAACAGTGCCTCTGCACTGTCCTGAGGCACTGTCTTTGAAAAATCCCAACTGCTCTTCTCTCTGCTGTCCAGAACAAGCTGGAAGTTCAGAGACTCATTAAATATAGCCTGGAAGTAACCAGTGGCAAATGTACTTTCTCATTAGACTATATTTTATAATATATTATTAAAGTACATATTTTGAAAGATTTAGAGAAAGAAAATTGTAATCAGAGAAGTAGAATTTTTGAGACTCTTTTCAGTCTTTGTGGCAAAGAAATTTCTAATGTTTTAAAATATTACTTATTATTTCCACTGCTTATAAACAATATACATGTCTGCCATATAAAATTTGAAAACAAAAAAAGATGTAAAAATCCCAGGTGACTTTTAACACTCATATATAATTACTTTTAAACTTATGTATATTTTCGGGTAAATGAAATCAAATGTATAATTTTAGCCATATTTTCTACTTAATATCAAGATTTTTCATTTAAAATAAAACCTCATGGTGACATATGATATCAGTTACTTTATAATAATAGTAGGACTCAAGGATATAAAATGCCAATGGATGAATATCTTTCATCTTTTCTGAATTTATTTGCATACTCTCCATTGAGGATGGAGACTCCGAGAAGATAATGTCCAAGGTGCTTTTTTGAAGTTACATAAAAGTTAAATTGTAACAAACTTTGATTTCTTAATCTTATTTTCAAAATCTTGGATTCTTTAGCTTAATATTGTGTATGTCAAATTTGTCCGTCCATACCTTTCCCACCAAACCCACTGAAAATAGTAATAGGAACATAAAAACATAACAGAAAAATGATGTTTAAAATTAAAATTTTGATAATTTGGTGAAATAATTTAACTTTTAGTATTTTTATTTTCTTGGAATTTATTATTCAATATAAGATTCACACTAAACTGAAGTTAATTTCTAATTAATTCACGTCACCAAAATGAGATCCAGTGAGTTTAGGTCAATTATAGTTCTTGGGCAACATTAAGAGTTAATATAGCTTTTAAATGTTTCTATTTGGCAGCAGAGGAACAGTTTTTGCCCTGAGAAAACCTGGCTTACTAACGGAGCATCATAACATTTTAAAAATTTTTTATTTATTTATTTTTAGAGAGAATGGAAAGGAGGGAGAAAAAGGGAGAGAAACATCAACATGTGGTTGCCTCTCACGCGCCCCCAACTGGGGACCTGGCCCGCAACCCAGGCATGTGCCCTGACTGGGGAATTGAACCAGCAAGTCTTTGGTTTGCAGGTTGGCACTCAATCCACTGAGCCACACCAGCCATGGTGAGAATTGTAAAACTTTTAAGTCCAGTTACACACGGGAAGCAGCACTTTAACTTAATTCTGTTGTTCTTAAGGATGCAATTAAATAAGCCTCCTGATCCATATTAGTGTTGTTATAGTTAAATTAAAATAAATTTCTTTCACAACTATGCTGTTTTATTTAGTAATAAAAGATATTAAAGATTCTATTCATTTATTTTTAGAAAGGGGTGGAAAGAGGGAGAAAGGGAGGGTGAGAAACATTGATATGTGGAAAAAATCATCGATCAGTTGCCCCTCGACTGGGAACTGAAGCTGTAACCCAGGCATGTGCCTTGACCAGGAATTAAACCGGACCTTTTGCTCTGTGGGATGATACCCAGTCAACTGAACCACAATGGTCATGGCAATGATAAAAATTTAAAGCAGGAAAGATTGACCAAACTATGTAGTTAAGAACAGCAAAATTGTAACATAGGCTCATAATCTCAATTTCTGCACATTAACTTTAATATATATGGTTATATATGGCTGTGATATTTTCCAAAATCATATTTGAAAACCCACAGAATAAGTGCACATGCCTTAATTTGAAGTTTTGGTAATCTGTTTGCACTTGTCCACATTGTGAATATTCTTTTTTAAAAAATATGTTTATTGATTTTAGAGAGAGAGGAAAGGAATGAAAGAGAGAGAAACATTGCTGTGAGAAAGAAACATTGATTGGTTACCTCCCAGAAACATCCCAATTGGGGATTGAATCTGAAACCTAGGTATATGCTAGGAATTGAACCCATGATCTTTTGGTGTGTGGGACAACACTCCAACCAACTGAACCACACCGACCAGAGAAGATATTAGCTGTAGCTATTTTAATGTATATATAATTACATTACTTCATTTAATTAGCAGACATTTCATCCTATCCAATATGTCCATGGAGACCTTTGGTCCAAGCCAAAGGTCCTTGAAATTCGGGCTTGTCTGAAATATCCTTGCTTAGAAAATGTCCCTGGGTTCAAAGAACCCACAACATTTATTTCTATTTGTGGTTAACAGGATTCATACATAAAAAATACCATTATCCCAGCTGGTGTAGCTCAGTGGATTGAGTGCTGGCCTGCAAACCAAAGGGTTGCTGGTTCGATTCCCCAGTCAGGGCACATGCCTGGGCTGCTGGCCAGGTCCCCAGTAGGGGGCACGAGAAAGGCAACCCCACATCGATGTTTTTCTCCGTCTCTTTCTCCCTCCCTTCCCCTCTGTCTAAAAATAAAATAAATTTTTAAAAAACTACTATGTTTTCTTGGTGTAATAATAGTGACTGTAAAGCCAAAATAACACATCTTGCCTTGGTAGCCTATCCGGTAATGGTGCATGGGGTGAGGTAGGTGGGACTCTGTGCACAAATGTATCTGTGGACTTTTTGGACAGGAAAAAATGTCCTGCAAAGTTTCATTTAATCTTCCTATCAAAGCTGTCATCCCCATTTTATAGGTGAGGAATACCCCATTTTACAGAAAATCTAAGTAAATTGCTCAAGGTCATATAGCTATTGCATTTCTCTTAAAAATTATTTTGCATAACTATATGCTTATGTATGAATTTATTTAATTCAGAATATAAAATGGAATTAAAATTTGTGAGATTTTATTCAAGTGACATGAAATATTATTTAAACCACATTTCAGGTAAACTTTAATTTTATAGTCCAAGTTACTCTAATTTTCAGATTTAACACTTTTCTAAAATAAATGCTTCTGATGCTTTTTATAATGTGTTTCTTGTTTGTTTATATCTATCAGAATCCTGACATTTTTGGCACATATTTATGTTGTTCAATAGTGACCTTTTTCATTTCAATAATTTACAAAGGAGAAGAAAATAAATATTTGGGTGATATTATTGTTTATCTTCCATGACAAGTGCATTTTTAACTTGCTTTTAAGTATGTTACAAGTGTACAAATATCAATACTTTTAGAGATGAGATTATAATCATATTTGAATATTTTATTTTTACTTTCCAACAAACTGCTAACTGTGAATAATGGTAATGTCTGAGCCTGTTATGTGCATGTCAACTTCTTAAAAATATAGTCCATATCAATAATGTCAATGACTATATTACAGCAATTCTAATGATCAAATAACTATTCTGAAACTTTTATGATATTTTTCCACCATCATAGATCAACTTAACAATTGAAGAAATATTATATTTTGCCGTGTATAATGTGCACCCACATTGTAACACTACCGATGTATAATGCTCATCATTATTTTTACCTAAAAATTGGGACAAAAAAGTGTGCATTATACATGGCAAAAATACAGTAAACACCATATTGTTGTTCAATGTCAATCATTATGGAAATGTAAATATAAGTGAAAAGTTAAAGCAAATGTTAAATCTAAAGAAATCTTAATGCTGCAAATCTAAATCTTCTGAATATTCACTTTATTGATTAAAAAGTGCAAGCTGTCAGTAGCTAAGTAAAATGCTCATTTTAATATTTGTTATTAAGGTTAATGATAATTTTTATGTAATTTGGAGATTAAGAATCGGGGATCTGAAAACAAGGTATACAAACTATATTTATGTGCCATTTTAACTAAATTTTTATTTAAATTTATCTGAAATTCACATGTCAAGAATCATCCATAATTTTGGTAAAGGACACATTTCAGCATATTTCCTTTATATATGTACTAATGGACATATATAAAAATTTAAATGTTAATCTCAGTTTGATTTTCCCTGTACTGTGTTAAGAACTACACAGAAACAGTTTTGCAAACTGGAAAGATTAGATACATCCTAATTAAAATCATTGGTCAAAATATCAGTCACTTAAAATCATTTACCAGCCCTAACTGGAGTGGCTCAGTGGATGTCATCCCGCAAAATGATTGGTCACTGGTTCGATTCCCTGTCAGGGCACGTGTCTGGTTCGTGGCTAGGTCATTCCTGGTTGGGGGCATGGGAGAGGCAACCAATCGATGTTTCTATCCCTCTCTTTCTCCCTCCCTTCCTCTCTCTATAAAATAAATAAATAAAATCTTTAAAAATAAAATAAAGCTATTGACCAAAAATATTGATTGAAAAATCAAATAAATTATATAAATCTGATGATGAGGCAAGTTCACAGTTTATGTGGCATGCCACTATGCATATTTGTAAAACCAAGAATAGGTAATCCACTGAATATTTATAGTAACATTAAATAGGAATACATTTTAAGTCCATTCTTTATTTAGGCCTGTTCTCCAGGTAACATATACTAATTACATAAACAGAGTACTTTTGTGAAAGATATTTTGCTCCTGAATACATTTTATTTATACATTTAGGAAAACTGCCTAAAGGGAACACACATGCCAAACTCATAAGAGTAGTCTGGGTTTGCTTGGAGGGAGTAATAATTCACTTACCTGCTGCAGATTTATATATTTAATGAGAAGTTTAATACAGTGCATAAATTTAGTTTTGGTCAACACATAGTCATTGTATACAATGAAACCACACTATTCAATCAGTAAACTCTTTAAGATGTGTCATTGCACATGAGGTTCAGAAGAAAGGTCAATTTTCTTTAACTGTACAACTGCTTATTTCACAGTAACTATGCACTGTTTTTTGGACAAAGGTCAGTTTGATATTTATATAGTTAATAAAGTCCAAACACAATGAGAATGATTTTTTCTGAGCATAATAATAGAAAACTTTATGGAGCAAATAACTAAAGGAGTGATCTCAGCTTTGCCATGGTACAAACTGTGTGAGTCGGGCTAGTTATTTGACCTCTCTGTGATTGTTTCCTCACCTTTCAAATGGGGAAGCTAACAAAGCTTACTTTAAAAAGCTTGTTGTAGGAGACAGTGAAAAATGCATGTAATACTCTTAGAATAATGCTGAGCACATAGTGTTCAATGAATATGAGCCATTATCAGTACAAAACACTCTTAATTTATTACACAAAAGTACTCTTTCAACTCAGTGCTTAAAAGATAGAAATGAATGCATTCATCAATAAGGTAGTATATCTTTTCTGGTACTATTAAAAAATAAATTGTAATTAAAGCTCTCACTAAAGAACTGTTTGACATGGTTCCCAGGACATAGGAAATAAATTTAAACTGCATGGAGAATTTTGTAGCTCAGAGGTTCAACTGATTCATGGTCTTTAGGTTAGGATGGTATGTAAATACTAATTATTATTATGCAGAAATTACCTTTTGTTCTCCTCAAAGAAAACTTTAAAGAGAAAAAATATAATTTTGTTTCGCAAGTATTGACTTGGAAGAGCTGAAATTGATGTTCTTGATGGTAATAAGCTTAAGTTATTCAATGGTCTGGTTCATATTCACCTGATGATTATTATAAATAATTAAATGATTTAAAATTTATCTGACGTCAATACTCTAATTAATAGACAAAGGGGGACTAGTTGTGGTTTGGGAATTTGGTTCTATGAAGATTTACATAAATCACCAGGGAATTAGGCTCTATGAACTTTTTCTATTCCAATAAATAGGTCAAATGTACTAACCTGCTCATCAAATTAAAGTGAAATTTCACATGCTGAGAGATCTCTAATTTATTACTAGTGAATTATTTATGTGTGACTAAGTCTTAGCTTCATTTGTAAGATTAAAAACCACTTTATGACTGCTATCATTTTTATCAGTTTTTACAATGACATCTTACTTATTAAAACTGACTTTATAAAAGAACCTGTTTGTTGATAGGAAATGGAGTGTAAAAGTTAAATTAGTCCTACTCTCCTTTTTATATCAAAAGTTGACACAAATATGGTAAATATATCATATATAGTATCGTATAACATGTGTCTCTTTCCATTTAACCTCGGTAAGTCATTTGAAAGAAAATATTATTCTATGCCTTAATATGTCACCAGTGCCACTAGGATTTAAAAATTACTTGTTTTAAGAATAGCCTGAGCGATACCAAATATATTATATATTTTAATTAAAGTAGAATTTAATTTTTGGTCCTAACTATGTAATGTTATCTGAAATAGCTAAATGATTCCAAGGAGATTTTGTGGCTATGTAATCTCCCTTGCAGTTTGTGTTTTAGATACTCCTGAGCAGAAGAGCTATATAGTAGCATCTTTATAAAATATTATAGGCAAAGAAAATCACTGTTGGTACCCATTTTTATTATTATATTACTATTTTGATGGTTACAAGATATGTAAATTGCCAGTGCACAGTAGAATGATGCCAGATTTGGAGTATTTGTAAAAAGGAAATACCTCATATATGAAGCAGAATTTACTTATTGGGGCACATACTGTAAAACCTATTTTTATTCTATTTATGCCTTTTCAGGTTCTGCACCCACCTATTTTAAATTTAATTACATCCAGAAATAAACATCATTTAGTTAATTATAGAATTTTGGTCCTTCAGAGGATGGCTTCCTTCACAGCATCTGTGAGTTCTAAATATAAATTTTTAAAAAATATTTTATTTACTTATTTTTAGAAAGAGGGGAGGGTAGGGATAAAGAGAGGGAGAGAAACGTCAATGTGTGGTTGCCTCTTGTGCACCCCTCACTGGGGACCTGGCCTGTAACCCAGGCATGTGCCCTGACTGGGAATCGAACTGGTGACCCTTTGGTTCACAGGCCAGCACTCAATCCACCGAGCCACACCAGCCAGGACTAAATACAAATTTTATAGCAGAAATGTGTGGGCGAGGTGTAAAAGTAGATCAGAGAGCATGTCATTTTGAATTAGGATGATTAGCCATCAATTTCTGGTATTCTTTAGGTGTGTTTCCAAACTACTATTGCTTAAAGAATTTATTTTAATATAAAAGGAGCAAAGATCAGGCATCCATGCTAGGAGAATAAACCCCTTAACAGTTTCCATTTAGAAACATAAGGCAGTATCTTCTACAAAGGAAGAAGTACTAAGAAAGAAAAAAATCATGAGATGTGCCATTGAGAGTTTGTTAATATCAAAACCCTTCCATTATTTACCATGCTTAATAAATCTAAGGTATGTTTATATTCTGGGTATATGTGTACATTGCTCTTCAATATCAAAAAATAGAAATTTTGTTATGTTCTTTATCTTCCAAGACATGGGCAAATACACATGATCATTTTTACCAGGCTTAGAGGAAAGCCTGGTAAGTATGGAATTTTTGCCATACATAAGAAAGTATGTAAATGAATTTTGCTAAAATTATTTCAATGCAAGCATTTAAAAAACCTGTGGATTTCTAAAAATGTTTAAACAGCTAATACATATGTCATTGTCAGTAAAGGTCTTGTGTCTGGCTTATAATCAGGACAAACACTGACTTCTGAGTCTTTGTGATACACATTTGGGAGAGGGTGTGTGTACAATACAAAATCACAACACTGAGAAAAGCTAATTGGGTTTGATTTAGTTCCTTGGTTTCCCAGAACTTATTGTATGTGACTTCAATGCCATCTAGTTCCACAGCTTCAATTCTCCTGTCAATAGTCTAAACATAATAAATAACATTAATGTACTCATAAGCTTTTTGAAGTTTAGCAAATTAGTCCTTTCTTTGTTAGTTTAGAATCCTCAAAATTTGTCAGTATATAATTTCTAGTACATATTTTATAAGACACTGGAAGAAAAGAGTAAGCTTTGAGTGTTGCATTGAACAATAGCAAAAATAAGATTTTATCTTCCTAGCATAGATGTCTGTTCTTTGTTCCTGTTAGATTATTTTAATAAATCATTTATGTAAGATTAAAAGTAGGTTCAATAATTAATACTAAAAAAAAAAGACACAGCTAAAGAAACCTCCTTCTCCAAAATTATGATGTGTTTTTCTCAATGTCTCAGGAAAATAATTAAAGACAGAAACCTAGTATCCTCTCACAGAGAGCAGAATGAGAGCCAAATGTAAATAATTAATATTTTATTACTGTTTCCTATGGGTTTTTTGTTTTTTGTTTGTTTGTTTAAAATCCATTGATTCATGACCAGTGTGGATCAGTTGGTTGTGCATCATACAGTAAAGGGAAAGGTCACTGGCTCGATTCCCCATCAGAGCATATGCCTGGGTTGCAGGTTTGGTCCTTAGGCTGCATAGGAGAAGCAACTGCTCAATGTTTCTCTTCCTCTCTTTCTCCCTCCCTTACCCTCTGTCAAAAAATAAATAAAATCTTTTTTAAAAAGCCACTGATTCTATAAATTATAGTTTTATTTTCAGGTTAGCCTAACATTAAATACTCATTCTAGTATTTAGAATTGTTGCTTACAGGTCTGAATATATTAAGCTTCCTACTGATGTGATTTTATATTCTCCTCTATTTGATAGAGCCCAGAGATCACCTAAAACTCAGGACGGAAACAAATTAAAAAAAAAGAGTTTAATGGTTCCATGAATTTTAAGAATGTAAAACTATTAAATGATTTTCATAATTATATAATGATAGCAAGTAATGATGAAAGTAACTAGTAAAGGGCTTGCTGTAACCTACTTTAATAATAGATATCATAGAGTGCTTGAAATCAGTGTTCAAGATCTAATTAATAGTCCCCATCATCTCACTTGTTGGTCCTGCTATAATATGACAGTGGCGGTCCTAAGAAATCTTGCATGACACCAAAAAAATAAAGTTTTTAAGGGAAAAAAAACGCAGTGAGTTTCTGATTTACAAACACTGATGCTTCTGAAGGGATTTAGAATTTTCTCAAACCACCTATATATTTTTACTTTTTATTTAATTATCTCCAGTATATTTCCACTCTGAATTAATAAAGAAAAGAGAATTCAATGGTTCTGATAAGGCATTGACCATAGAATGTTATTCAGCCTAGCAGAAAATAAATATAATGCAAAGCTCTATTCTCTACATCACTGTTGCAGTTACTAAATAATATTTTAATGAAAAAAAAAAAACAGAAGAAAGTAAAAGTTCACTCACAAGAAACATAGGTAAGTAATTTAGTTACAGTATATTTTCTAAAATACGAATGTGCTCCCAAAATAAAACCCAATCACAGATAAGTTACCCATTGCATTTAGTATCCAATAGTTATTTATTAAATTTAAGATATTTTCAAAACATTTTTAATTTGACTGTATATTTGATTATACTTAAAAGAAACAAAGTAATAGTTATGTGTACAAGTTAGGAAAGAAAGCTCTAAGTGAATGACCTTAAAAATCAAGTTTAGTAGAAGAGGAAAAATCAATGTGTTTAAATATTGATGTAAATAACCAAACATAAAGCTAACAACTTGAATCTTCTTGATGCCATTACAAATCATAAAATGTTGTTTTTGCTCAAAATTCAAGTTCTCATCAGACACAAAATGGGTCCTTGTTGACATTAATAAGATAAAATTAGATAATCGCAAAGAGAAATAAGATAATTGATTGTTAGATAAAAGGATGTTCTCTGAATAAACTTAAAAAAAAGTATGTTTTAGATACTCAGGTTGACTTTCGGTTCAATTTCTCTAAAAAATTATCTTTGGCAACATTCTTAAAACTATATCTGAAGGTTGGTTAGGATTACTTTGCCTACTTTATATAGATATATCTGAGGCAAAGAGAGAAAGCTCAGAGTAGAATTGAGCTAAAAACTCACGATTGTGGTTTGTGTTCTCAATCTGTTGCTTACCAACTATGTCATTGTATTTCCTTATTTCCAATACTCTTATTTCCAATAACTGAACATGTTGCTTTTCTTACTTTCACTATGAAACTTTTGTCGGCAGCATGAAGCAGGTGAACACACCTTTTTATAAGCAGGTTTTAGCCCAAGAAATAATTAGATTGTAAATGATAATTATGGAAGAGAGGCAATAGAAAAATGTATGAAAACATTTCTGTTTCAATCTAATATCTTTAAAATCAAGTGTGACAAATGACTTAGCAACTGATTGAATTATGTTGAAGATGTATACCTCTAAGCTGCATCTATTTTTGGAGACAAGACTGTTTACTCTCACTATGAATTTTATTTATTTACTATTTTATTAATGAGATAAATTAGAAAATTTTCCTATGAAGTTAGGCATAATATAAGCATATTTAATTTTTTTGTTTACTTTTCCCAGATGCCCTTTTCTGGATCAAACTTTGACTAAAATTAAAAACAAATGAAATTATCAGCATGTTAACTTTCTAGCTTTATGACCAGATATAATTTGGATACATTTAAAAATGACTTCAGAAAAATGTACTACTCTTCTATGGAAAGGTTACAGTGTAAAGTCTATGATAATGGATGGAGATTTTGAATATAGAATGCTTTTATATTAGATCTTATTTCTCTTTTTGCTCAAAATAAAACCTATTCCAGAAAGAAAATTATATGGCATTACCTGACACTTGAGTCTACTTTACCAAACATATCTCTCCCTCCCTTTTTAGACTATGGGAAGTTAACAGTATAGTTAAAAAAAACTTGGTAGAACCAGGACCCTTATTTTGCATTAAGAAACTAATGGATAGACCCATTCATTTGTAACCAACTGTTCAAGGTATTATGCTAATGATAGTTACAAATAAATAAATAAATGAATAGTTGGGCAATTAAATGTGATTAAATGAGCATTCTTTTTTTGTATCTTGGATTAATACTCTAGAAAGAATATAATGTGAAAGTAGAGAGAACAGTAAGCTTGGGAGGGTAAATTAAGTTTTTCATCTCCATTCCTGTCTGTAATTTCTCTAGTTAAATAATAAGCAGTGAGGCAATAAATTATCTAAGAGCAACAAAGTGATCATTTAAAAGGTGATAGGTGCTGTTGTGATAAAAGAAGTTAATAAAAGATAATAGAGAAACTCAGAAAATATCTGGGACAGCTCAAAAGTATATACAGTAGCAGAAATCAATCAATCAAATGGATGAAACAATGAGATAATTCATTTTCTTGCACAAAGTGACCTAAATGAAGGTTAAGTTGGCTGAAATTACCATGCAAACAAAAATTAAATGCATATTTGAAATGACAATAAAAATATGAAGAATGCCAGGATGGTAATAATCAAAATAAATGTGCCATGATTCAGCAAGTTATAGTTATCTTTGTAACTTTAATTAATAGATCAATTCAAATGAATAAAATTTTATGCATAACTTGAGCATGTACAGTATTTTCCAAAAGGATCCAGTCAAATGAGTCAAAGAAATTCAAGGGATAGAAAAGAGTTCTATGCTCTGACTGGTGTGCCTCAGTAGGTTGGGTGTCGTCCAAAAACCGTAGGGTCGCTGGTTGGTTCCTGGTCAGGGCACATGCCTGGGTTGTGGGTCAGGTCCCCATCTGGGGGCATGTGAGAGGAAACTGGTGGATGTTTCTCTTGCACGCTGATGTTTCTCTCCCTCTCTTTCTCCCTTCCTTCCCAAAACATCCTGATCTCACTCCTCCTGTAGCACTTAAAATACAATATTTTAATTGTCTGCCTACTTGTCCCACTAAAATTCATTGCCCCAATAAAACTTGATCCATTTGAGGAGAGAGGTTGTGTCTTTCTATACTGTGTTTCTTAGATTGCTATATTTAAATGATTTAGTTCTCCAGAGCAGGGGGTTATTAATTTGTTCAACAAACATTTATATGCATGCCCATTCAAGCCCATGCATTGTAACAGCAGCTGGATGTAGAATGGTAAACCAAGTTTGCATAGCCCTTGTGCACTTAAAGAAAGTAGAATGAGAAGAAATGGGAGAAGGAGGAAAAGGAGAATGGTCATGGCTAGATTCTACATGATAAATGGGAAACTGGATTAGGAGCAAGTTGTATGACAGGAATGAGAAAGCTAGCTTAGAATGAAATTGATCTTCATATCATTCACATAATAGGCATAAATATCCCATGTGGGGAAATCAGCTTGCTCCTAACACCTCTCCTTGCCCTGATGAAATCAATATTTCCTAATACCAGCTACTTCTCACAAAGGTGACCTATGGAGAAATAAAAAGTATTAAAGTGCTTAATCCTTCCTAGTAGAAAAGGTTCTGCTTCTAAATTAATTTCTAATAATTTAGGCCAGCCCTGGTTGGTGTAGCTCACTGGATTGAGCGTTGACCTGTGAACCAAAGGGTCGTGGGTTTGATTCCCCAGTCAGGGCACATGCCTGGGTTGTGGGCCAGGTCCCCAGTAGGGAGCATGTGAGAAGCAACCACACATTGATGTTTCTCCCCCTCTCTTTCTCCCTCCCTTCCCCCCTGTCTGAAAATAAATAAAATCTTTAAAAAATAATTTAGGCTAAAAGTTTAACCTGAAGAGTAAAATGATTGACAGAGTAATTACTGAAACATTTCAGATACGCTATACCATAATTGATGCATGTAACACATTAAGAGGAAAAAGGCCAAGAGACAAGGATGCTTGTAGGAACCTAAAATATTTCATATCATATTAATGTAAAAAGAGAATGGGATTTTTTTAAAATGGATGATCATGCAAAGATTCCTTGATGATCCAATATTTATTTTATTTAGTGTCTTATAATATTTAGTAATCTTTATATATTTGGTTAAACAATTAATTTTGCTCACTTAATTTTTACCAATTCCAAGTCTCAATTTCCTTTTCCTCCCTAAAATCTTCTCAAATGGGAAATGATCAGTCCTTTCTCTGACCTTTCAGGTTACATTTATTCTTATTATATACTTTCTTTCATGGTGCTCATTTGTGCATCTATTTTATATTTCTCCTCTCCCATATTAGGTCATAAACTCTGTCTGAGCCGTAGTTTTTTATCCTCCACATAACAGGTGCTCAAATAAGACTTGTTGGTTCATTTATTCTTTCAACAAATACTTATTGAGGACCTGCTATATGCCAGGCATGAAGAAACACAATGTGTTGAATATATTCTAACATTTTCTTGGAAACTATTACACCACAGTTTGTAGTATGATATTATAGAACATGCCTCAATATTTCTAATCAACATTTATTAAAATTTCACTTTTCCTATAAATATATTTTCTATATGTCCATAGGTTCATTCCAGTGCACTTCTGTCATTTTTTGACCTATAATATTTTTAAATTCATGTTTTGAAATAGGTCCTTTAATAAGTACCTTTAAATATTTATTTTGCTATTAGATGCCTACATTCAGCTTTTGGTTCTTCATAAACCAAGGAGATGCCAAAAGAGGAATAATAAAACAACTACCTAATTACAGGGAATATAGTCACAATTGAAACAAGTGTATTTTATATTTGGAATTTTATGAAAAGGTCATACAGATTTCAAATCAAATTAATTCATTCTAGTACTATAGGAAAAAATATTTTTCCTATTTTGACAAAAGGACATATAAACAATTTATAATTATTGAAGTAATAAATTCTCATTTAAAAATATTGAAAACTGTAGAAGATTTTAAATGCATGGTTTAAAGAAACATCCAACTGGATGATCAGAAGGTTGATATACTCACCAACATTGCTATAATACAAAATCATACTATGGAGCTTTCAATGACCAATTGTAAATAGAGAGCATCTGATGTGCCAGAAAAAGAAATTCAATAAAATGATGAAAAGCAAAAGCATTATATTCTTTCAAATGTTTTTTATAGTTCTATGAAAATAATGCTTCTGTTAGTGAAAGTTAACTTTGACTATCCATGTGAAATTTACAAACATTTAATCTAAATAAAAAAGGAATAAAAAATCTATTATAAAAATAGAAGCAGTGTGCAGATGCCAGTTATTAGTTTGGAATCTAGGTTATGGAACTGAGAGTTTGGAATCAGGTTCAGTAAAAAGCATAAAATGAAGAGTTAATAAATCTACATGAAGCACAAAGTTACTCTTTAAGAATCCATGTTTTACCCTTCTGGCTGTCTTTCAATCTCTATTATGTTCACACTGCATGCTCTGGGTATTGAATACAAATATACACAGCCCATGCAATGAGCACATCCTAGAGCCAAGTCCAGCTGTGATATAAAGTTCAAAAGGTAGTATCATTTGGTCATATTTTACATGTTAAATAAATTTGAAACAATTCATTTCAAGAGTTGAAATTTTGGCCAAAACACTATAAAATCATAGAACTTGAAGAGACTATAGCTAAGTAATCACTTACCCTCTAGTCAAAATCTCTCTCCTCTTCCCAACCATACCAGAAGATAAGTATCTATTCCAAATGAATTCCAAAGATGTTTGGAAACCACCCGGGATAACTTTTATCAGAATTTATAAATTCTAATGAAAAACATCTTTCTTTATTATATTCAAATTAAATCCCTTGCTCTGCAGGTTAAACCAGAGATGGTATCATGGAAAAAAATTGAACCTGAGACTATGAAAATATGAATTATATCATATAACTATGTGACTTTGGACAAATGATTTAAATTCTCTGTATCAAAATTTCAAGGTCCATAAAACAAGGACAATAATAACAAATTTACATGATCATTATGTAAAAGATTAAGGGGGTTTATACATGCAGAAGTACTCTGTAAACTATAAAAAACGAACAACCATAATGGGTTCTCCGCTTCATATCACTATTTTCTCATAGGTTTTGTTTTCTAATCCTTTTGTCATCTTTGTGTTCAAATTCTGAAATCTTTTCAAGATCTCCTACATCATTACCCAATTCCTCTGCCCTGAACTAGATCTAAGACTTAATTGGTTAGCTGGCTGAGGGCTATTTTTATTACTTATCATCCTTCAATAAACATGCAAACTGGTTGCTTGGGAGGCAGCTGTGAGCAAGACAGATTAGGTCTTGGTTGCCATGAAGTTTTAATATAGAGGCAGGGAGAGAGTTAATAAGGAAGTGAACAAATAAGGTAACTTTGTATAGCAATAATGCTATGAAAAATAAAATGAAACAGATAAACATGAGAGGTAGGGGTGAGTGGTTTTGATAAGGTGGTCAAAGTTGAACTGTTTGAGGCAGTGACATGAGACCTGAAACTCTACAAATTAGGATAATTAGTCATTTGAGGATCTGGGAGAATAGAGTTCCAGAGTGAACATCAAGTGCAAACGGCTTAAGATGGCTATAAGCCTCTGTGGCTGGGGAATAGTAAATGGGTTGTATAAGATGAGGCTAGAAAGAAAAACCTGGGCATCTATCATTAAGGTGTTGTAAATCATGGTAAGGGGTTGAGATAAGAAGGCATTGATAGTTTTAAGCATGAACTTATGTGTTGCAATGAACTGAAAAAACCAGCGTTCACAGTCTTCCAAGTGGTTTCTCATTCTCTCAGTACCTTCAACTGAGTACCACTTAGGGCATGTTTTACCTCTTAAATGATCTTCAATTTAAATTTAGGATTTTCCTTTCATCTCTGCTTAGTAAGGATTAATTAGTTATTTATATGGTATTTTGCAATATAATAATGACTAATATAAATTTAGTCAACTTAGAGATATATACCATCCATTATTTCCTCATTCTCTAGGTCTACCAAAATAGACTAACATGTTAGGCCTGTGCTATCTATATTTCATAGGAAGTCATGCAAAATTACAGAGTCACTTTGCTATGTAGATGAAACCATGTTTCCTACTCCTCACCTGACATTCATTGAGGAAAAGAATGAATGGTGATATTCCACAGATATTCTTTAAAACCAAAGAGGAAGGACTAAAGACTATCAGCTTTTCTTAGTTTCCTAGAGTTACAACAAAAAGCCTTGCTGTAACACCTCTCCCGAAAAAACCAAAGCATTCTTTCACAGAAAAATGCAATTAACAGTAGGATAAATACTCTATTTCTTTGTACTAAAATACAGGTTGCTGTATCATATTGTATTGGGAATTATCAAAATAAATTAACCATCAAGAAAAAGCCCTACAAGAATAAAAACTTTTTGCATTGTTGGCTAATAGACAAAGGTGACAAAATGTGCTGCCAACTCTTAAATTTTTTCCACATAATATTTAAATTGTATTAAAAATACATGAAAAGAGAGATCCAAGAAGGTGGAGGAGTGAGTGGAAGTTACACTAACCTCCTCCTAGGACAATTCTGGCATTTCAACTAAATTGTGGAGAAATCGCCCAGAACAAACAACTGAACAATAGTGAGAGAGAAGCCTTAAAATCATGGACAGGCAGAAGAATCAGCTTCAGCCCAAAGGAACTGGTGGGGAGTGCAATGGAGATGCAAGAGGGCTGGCTGGGCCCCCATGGGTGGCAGTGGAAGCACCAGAGGGATATTTAAGTGGCTGGTTGTAACCCCCTGAGAAGTGTGGGGTCTAAACCCCAAGCTGAGATCCCCAGCCTAGAGTACTAGAGCCCAAAAACTACACAGATAACATCCAGCTGCAGAAAGCAGCAGGGGTTTCTCTCTGCCAGAGATAGACAGCTGTAGACACAAAGAGCCTTTTAAAGGTCCAACGCATAAATTTTCATATGTAGCCACTTACCCTGGCCTCCTGCAAAGGAGGGAGCAGAGTGAACTAGAGACCAGAGGCAGGGAATGGTGGCTTTGGGGAGAGAACTGAGACAGTAGCCGCTGGATCCCGGTGCTGGGTCATCCTCCATGCAGCAGGAGCCACCTTGCTAAGGCAGACCACTCCCCTCCGAGTGGCAGCAACCTGAGGGGAAGCAATAGCCCCACCCATTGGAGCGATTCTGCCCTGCCCTGTGGTGCTTAAGCCTGACTGCTAAGTGCAGTGTGACTAGATTAACAGCTGAAGGAGACAGCCACAGACAGCTTCACTCATCTTCTCATTTTTGTTTTAAATATTGATTTCTTTCTTGCTACGACTTGTTTCCATTCCGTACTCTTACTATTTCTTCCCCATCCAGCATCTCAAAGCCAATTTTCTGGTCAATGGTCATCTCACATTCTTTTCCCACTGTTCAAATACCCACATTCTCTCTCCACCTTTAGCAATTTTTGCTCGTTTATTGTGGATAGAGTAGTTGTTATTGCATTTTTTCAACTTTATCTCTAGGCCTTCACTAATTTTATATTTCAAATCTCAAATTTTACCGTTCCCCTCTCCTACTGTTTTTCATCCCAACTTGTAATTCTTCCCTGTCTTAGCCTGGTCTTCATTCCTCACTCTTAGTATTCCCTCTCCCTCTGTCATCTCAAAATCACTCCCCTTTCCTCTAGACATTTCTTTAGCTTTTCTTTCTTTCTTTCTTTCTTCCCTCTTATCCCCATCCCATTTAAATTAATTTTAGCTCATTTATCGTTGATAGTGCCATGGTGGATCTTTTTATCCAATTTGGTTCCTATTTTTTAAAGTACTTATTTACTTTTTTCCTTTTTCTTTCTCACTTTATTTATTTTATTTTCTAAAATTTCTGTTAAAACCTAACACCATAAGCTTCCCTTCTCTTACTCCATTCTGCCTTCTTCAATCCCTTTTTTATTTATAATGTACATTTTACTTTCTCTCTTTGCATTGCCCTGATTCCCTACTCTTGCTAGTGGTCCTCCCGTACCCTCTCAAAATAATTTATCTTTCAGTCAGTCATCGCATATTTGCTCTCCTTTCTTTTAATAGTCTTAATCTCTTTACACCTATGTTAATACTGGTTCATTTGCTATTGATAGTGGGATTGTGGGAGAGAATTAATTTTGCAAGTGTTGGTTTGTGCCCCGGGTTTTGTAGATTTGTTCTGGGATCACCTACAGAATAGCATATAAGATGTGGTGGGTAGAGTGGTCCTCAGTCAGCCAGTTGGAGGGAAGGACCCACCAAAGAATGACCAAACAATGATCAAAACCCAATTACTTCCAGAGAGCCAATATAAATGGCTTAAAGAGCATCCTAAGAGCACCAAGTTCAGTAGCTCAAGGAGACTGCAGCACTGAATCTCACAGGTCTCCTATCATAGAAGTTCACACCACAAGGACAGAGAGTCAAAGCAGATCAATTAAGAAGCAGGAGCAAACAAGAAGAGTCTCCCCTAAAATGGGGAGAGAAAAAAAAACCCAAATCAAAAAGAAAGGAGGAATACCCAGAAAGAGTTCTGAATGAAATAGATACAAATAAACTGTCAGATATTGCGTTCAAAACAATGGTTATAAGGAAGCTCAATGAGCACAGTGAGAATTACCAAAAACTACAGGGAAGCTACAGGGAACTTACTGCAAACTACATCAACATGAAAAAGACACAGAAATTATCAATAATTCAACAACATAGTAGAAGGAGTCAAAAGCAGACTTGATGAAAGAGGGGACCGAATCAGTGAGCCAGAGGACAAGGTAGGAAAAAACTCACAGAAAGAGTAAGAAAAGGAAAAAAGACTCGAAAAGAATGAAGAAGGGCTAAAGGAACTGCGGGACAACATGAAATATAATAATATCCATATATAGGGATTCCAGAAGGAGAAGAAGAGGAGCAAGAAATAGAAAACCCATTTGAAAACATACTGATCAGAGGCGGATTTAACGGTGGGCACACTGGGCATGTGCCCTGGGCCCTGACTTCTGAAGGCATGTGTTTTTATTTTCCCTCTCTCTCTCTTCTTTTTTTTAAGGGGCCCAATATTTTTTTCTGCACCCAGGCCCTCAAGTGACTTTAATCTACCTCTGGTACTGATGGTCACCATGTTCCCCTGCCCCGCCCATCCCACCTCCCATCCTCAACCCTACTGCCCTTTGAATTTGCCCATGTGTCCTTTATACATGTTCCTTGATGACCATTCCCCATCTTTCCCCCGTTATCCCACTCCCCCTCCACGCTGGTTACTGTCAGTTTGTCCTTTATTTCAATGTCTCTGCTTCTATAATTTTGAGAAAGAAGAACAAAGTAGTAGGGATCATAACACCTGACATCAAACTATATTACAAGGCCACCGTAATCAAAACAAACTAGTACTGGTATAAAAACAGACAGATAGATCAATGGAACAGAACAGAGTGCCCAGAAATGAACCCATGTCTCTATGGTCAATTCATATTTGACAAGTGGGGCAGAAGCATAAAATGGAGTACAAATAGCCTCTTCAACAAATGGTGTTGGGAGATCTGGATGGCTACTTGCAAAAAACTGAAACTTGATTACCAACTTACACCACAGACAAAAATAAACTCAAGATGGATCAAAGACTTAAATATAAGTCATGACACCATAAAAGTCCTAGAGAAGGACATAGGCAGGAAAATCTCAGATATTCCACACAGCAATATTTTCACCAATATGGCCCCTAGAGCAAGGGGTATAAAGGAAAGAATAAACAAATGAGACCACTTAAAATTAAAAAGCTTTTGCATGGCTAAAGAAAACATCAGCAAAATTAAAAGGGAACCAACCATATGCAGAAACATACTTGCCAAAGATACCTCAGACAGGGTTTGCTCTCCAAAATATATAAAGTACTCACAGGACCCCACACCATTAAGACATACAATCCAGTTAAAAAATGGGCAAAGGACTTGAATAGACACTTCCCCAAGGAGGACATACAGTGGGCCCAAAGTCATGAAAGGATGCTAGCATTATTAGCCATCAGAGAGATGCAAATTAAAACCACAATGATATACTGCTTCACACTAGTCAGAATGGCCATGATAAACAAATCAACAAACAACAAGTGCTGGAGAGGTTGTGGAGAAAAGGGAACCTTAGTGCACTGTTGGTGGGAACACAGACCAGTGCAGCCACTGTGGAAAACTGTTTGGAAATTCCTCGAAAAACTAAAAATGGAACTACCTTTTGACCTAGCAATTCCACTGCTGGGAATATACCCTAAGAATCCTGAAACACGAATTTAAAAGAATGTATGCACCCCAATGTTCATAGTCACATTATTCACAATAGCCAAGTGCTGGAAACAGACTAAGTTCCCATCAGTAAATGAGTGGATCAAAAAAATGTGGTACATTCACACAATGCAATACTACACAGAAGAAAGAAGGAAGGAGCTACTACTCTTCATGACAGCATGGATGGAACTGGAGAGCATTATGCTAAGTGAATTAAGCTAGCCAGTGAAAGATAAGTACCATATGATCTCACCTATAAGTGGAACCAAATGAACAAAACAAGTGAGCAAAATAGAACCAGGGACTTGGAAATAATGAACAAACTGACAGTGACCAGAAGGGAAGATGGAGATGGACAACAGAAGAAAGAGGAGGAAGGGTCAAGTCAAGGAACATGTATAAAAGACCCATGGACAAAGACAATGGTGGGGGAGGATTGAATGTGGGAGGTGGGGGTGGGTAGGGCAGGGGAGAGTAATGGGGGTAAATGGCGACACCTGTAATTGAACAGCAATAAATAAAAATGAAATAAACTGTGTATGGTACATAAAAAAGTTTGTAAAAAAGATTGTTCATCACTCTTCAGTAATACCCTTTATATCAATTTTAATGTATATATAAACATGAAATTGGTAAGTGAAAATATATTATCTAATACGGTTATTACCAAAATATGTAAAAAAAAAAAAAAAGCCCTGGCTGTTGTGGCTCAGTGGATTGCATGCCAGCTTGCAGACCAAAGGGTCACTGGTTAGATTCTCAATCAGGGCAAGAGCCTGGGTTGCAGGCCAGGTCCCCAATTGAGGGACATGAGAGGCAACCACACATCGGTGTATCTCTACCTTTCTTTTTCTCTCCCCCCTTCTAAAAATAAATAAAATCTTTAAAAAAAAATAACTGTAACAAATATAGATATTTGTTTTGCCACAAGGTTATGTTGTAATCTTTTAGTTAAGCTTGTTTGACAATCTTCACAAAGTTTAAAAGTTTTAAAACAAATTAGACCTACTTAATATACTTGAAATTACGTGGGAAGTTTTGCCAAACAGCATAATAACAATTATGTTCTATTCATATATATTTATTTTTATCAAAAGAGATGTTCTAGAAATTTCAACCTGCCCTAGGAAGAAACTTGCACAAATTTAAAGCCAAGTGCAAACAGGAAATTCTCAGGGGTAACAGGGGTCCTGTCAGTGACACCAGACAAGCCAAGAGCGGTGGGTCCCTGAAAGGACCTCAAGCAGTGATACCGTGGATATTTGTAACCCACACATTGGGAATTTATGAATTGTTTCCAATGCTCAATGCGCACCTCCAATAAGTTATGTTTAGCGCTTTAAAGCCTTGCATATTATTTGATCTTTATATATATTGAGATTGTGTTAAATCTAACGATATGGACTTTATATTATTATTCTATGTCATTTCATAGTAATTATTACTTACCAAGAAATTACTATCTTGGAAATGTTATATCTTACAAAGAAGCAAAGTTCTTTATCAATTGCATTATAATCAAATCTATAACCATGTCATCTTATTTAATTTTTAAAGATTTTATTTATGTATTTCTAGAGAAAGGGGAAGGGAGGGAGAGGGGGGAACATCAATGTGTGGTTGCCTCTCATGCGCCCCCTACTGGGGACCTGGCCCACAGCGGAGGCATGTACCTTGACTGGGAATCGAATCCACTAACAATTTGTTTCGCAGACCAGAACTCAATCCCCTGAGCCACACCAGCCAGGGCTATAACCATGTCGTTTAAAATTTGGTCATTTATAAATAGTCATTGTTTTACTCTAACGCATTTGCAAACATATCTTTGGAAAGGTTCATGAAAAGAACTCTGACTTACTTTAAATTACAGGTATTCAAACAAGTCATATCTTTGAAGTAAATGAAGATTTATGGAACCCTAAGGAATAACTGAATTCATGGAAATACAGGTAAATAATCAAAGCAAGCAAAAAATTCAAAATATTGCTAATGTTAAATCTTTCTGTTTTCCATATATAAGGAAACTTGTTTTTTTCTATAGAGCAATTTGTAAAGCATACCCTCATAAGCAATATTGAAGCACTTATATTTTTCTCCCTACCTAATCCCTCCAGAATTCAGAAACTCTCAATGAGTATTATTTTCATGGCAATGTGTTTGTTTGCATAAATCCAATAACAATCTATTCTGTTTACTGTAGCACCAGTTTCCAAATGTGGTTTTATTAACCAAGTTTTTGTCTGGAATGTCATGATCAAAAGAGTCATGCCTAGACTCTGGATGTCACCAGAAAGCCTTAAGTAATCAAAATTGACTTTTTAAAAAATCATTTTTTATTGTTATTTTATTACAGTTGTCCCCATTTTCCCCCCTTTGCCCTCCTCCATCCATCCCATCCCCAAGATGGAATTTGAAGCCAATAAAAGTCCTTTGGAGAAATGGCCTTGTACTTTACCTGGTCGCATGGTTCATGGCAGTCTTTCCAGGTAAGGAATGAAAGTTGCTTTCCTGAAAAATGGCAAGAAAGGAACCTCAAGACATTTTGGGGACCTCAAGAACTTGAGGAATGCACCCAAACTAATAGTATTTCAGATAAAGCCAGATGGCAACTGTGTGTCTTGGCTTCTTTGCCCTGAGAGACTGACTAAAGTTCAATCTGAAGGTTCCTTGTAAAATTCCAGCAAAGCAGATTTGAAAGGCCTACATGATCAATTACTATTCTTGTCCTGTTCATGCAAATAAGCAGACCAAATTGAAACTGGACTTAATGCAGTCTCTTTGATAAAATGAGGGTAATTTTAGGAAGAAAAAATTGTGTTTCAATGGAAACCACAATATCCAATTGTCACCCCAAAACTAAATTAAATCTTAATTTTTCTATTTTTTTTCCAAGCTAATGTTTCACTTTTTCTTTCATCCTTTGACTTGGAATTATTAAGAGCTACTTATGCAGTATCAGCCATACAGAATTTATCTACTACTCCGCCTTTCCCTTTTTTGGATTTTAAAGCTAATATCTAGTTCTGGTTTTTCCTGGCTGACTCCTTTCCTAGGTCCTATCACGGCTCTTCTTTTTACTGTTGCTTTCAGGCCATGTCTCCTAAGATATCTTATGGCTTTCATCCAACAAAGTGCCCACGCTCTAGGAGACTCCTTTTGCAAATGGCCTCTGATCACAGCTCTCGCCTTTCAGGTTGACCAGTTCCACCCTCTCCCTCTTAATGACCCATACCCAGATCCATAGGCAGGGACAACTCTGTGTCCATAATCCTCACGAAGTAGTTCCAGAAGAAGAGACCTTAGCCCCTACTCCTGAGAACCAGAATGGGGCCAGGTTGTTAAGAATAAATCCATCTCAAAAACCAGAGGGGAGAATGATAGGACAAAAGCGACTTTCTCATGCCCTCTTTACGAGAGCTGGCTGAACCCCATAAAGCATAACTGACCCTAATTATTTCATGAGCTTTTATACTGGGGACTAGAAAATTGCTGGAAGTTCCCTGAAGGTTCAGTGGCTCTAGAAACTTACAGAAAAGGACACACCAGACCACAACGACCCTGACTCTGCTGGGACCCTGCACTCAAAGGTAACATTGAAACAAGTTGCAGCCCAACTGAAACATCCTGCTCTACAACCACCCCATCACCCAATAAAAACCCAAAGCCCTAACCCCTCGGGGCTGGTGTTGGTGCACGGCTCCACACGGAGCCCTTTCCCTCTCTTGGGAAAGCAAAATAAACTTTACTCTCTGCATTGTCTTCTCTTTGTGAGTTCTTTTACAGCCCGCATTGCCAATCACCCTAACAATATCCTCACAAGTACTTGAAAAGTATATTTGGTACTATAGGTTTAGTACTATAATCATCATGTACATACATGCACAACACTTAACATGAAATAATTGGGGAAGATGGAGAATATAATGCCTGTATTTGAAATGATGCACTACTATTCCATTGGATCCAAGATCTGTTGATATTAAAGTATCTAAAACTAGAGTACAGTGGGCAATCAATAAAGTATCATTGAACTAAACTATCTGGGACCAGTTAGTTTCCATATCCTAATAAGGAAAGGGAAAATTCTAAAATATTCTTAGTTAGTTGAAGGACCAAATCCTAAAACTTTACTGAGCTCCCAATATACTTCTCATGTCTTTGAAAATTAACCTAAAATTCCTAAAAAATGAAATATATGGGAGAAAACTCTTTAAAGCACTAGAACCTGAAACAATCTAAGCGAAAATAATATTAACAACCACATACACCTGTTAGTTTGTATATCTTTTGAAGAAAAAGAAAACAAGAGGATTCTAGAAGACATTAGTTTTATAGCAATATTAAAATACAGATGAGGGGGATCAGAATATGTCATCCCAGAAATGCCTCTTTGGCATAAGATTATTTTTGAGAAACATCAGACACTGGAAAACCCCTAAAAATAAAGCAGAAATTACCATTTTGTAAGGAAAATGTACACGTATAAAGGGAATCTCTATTTGTTAGAGTGGCTCCCTCTGTACTAGGAAGAGAAGGATAATGAATTCACAGGTGAATTTTATCAATTGACAAGGTGCCTGCTGAAAATGCATAACAAACCTGACCCTTGTTTACCATGCTTTTCCTGGTCACTTCTAATAACTGACCTTCCAACTTCCCCATAACGCCTTTCTTTTTGTCTTTAGTTGGTGATTGTAATTATTCAATTATGTATTTATTTGTGAATTTTATTTTTTTAATTTGTATTGAATATTTTGGGGTGACATTGGTTAATAAAACAATATAGGTTTCAGGTGTACAGTTCTCTAATACATCATCTGTATATTGTATTGTGTGTTCATCATACAAAGTCAAGTCTCTTTCCGAGACCGTTTATCCCCCTTCCACCCTCTTCCACCTCCCCCCACCTCCCTACCCTTTCCATCTGGTAATGATTAAGCTGTAGTCTTTGTCTATGAGAGTTTTTTGTTTTTTTTTGCTTTACTCTTCACCTTTTTCACCCAGCCACCCAACTCCCTCCCCTCTAACATATGTCAGTCTGTTTTCTGTATCTACAAGTCTGTTTCTGTTTTGTTTGTTTATTTTTGTTCATTACATTCCACATATAAGTGAAATCATATATTTGTCTTTCTCTGACTAGTTTATTTCACTTAGCATAATACAATCCAGTTCCATCCACTCTGTCACAAAGGTAAAATTTCCTTATTTTTTACAGCCTAGTAGTATTCCATTGTGAAAATGCACCACTGCTTTTTATCCATTCATTTATTGATTGGCAAATTGTCTTCTTCCAAATCTTGGGTATTGTAAATAACACTGCAATGAACATAGGGGTACATATATTCTTTCAAATCAGTATTTTAGGGGATATATTCCAAGAAGTGGAGTCGCTGGGTTATAAAACAGTCCCATTTTTAATTTTTTGAAGAAACTCGATACTGTTTTTTCAATGGCTGCACCAGTCTGCTTTACCACCAACACTGCACAAGGGTTCCCTTTCTCCACAACCTTGCCAGCACTTGTTTGCTAATTTATAGATGAGAACCATTCTGATAGGTGTGAGGTGATATCTCATTCTTGTTTTAATTTACATTTCTCTGATGATTAGTGATGTTGAGCATCCTTTCATATGTCTATTGGCCATCTGTATATCCTCTATGGAGAAGTGTCTATTCAGGTCTTTTGCTTATTTTTTAATTGAATTTTTGTTTTTTGTTTTTGGTGTTGAGTTGTGTAAGTTCTTTATAAATTTTGGATATTAACCCATTATCAGATACATTATTGACAAACATTTTCTCCCATTTGGTGTGTTGTCTTTTCATTTTGTTGGTTTCCTTACCTGTGCAAAACCTTTTTACTTTAATATAATACCATTTGTTTATTTTTTCTTTTATTTTTCTTGCCTGAGCAGACATAACAGAAAAAATATTGCTATGAGAAATGTCAGAGGTTTTACTGCCTATATTTTTCCATTTCTTTCATTTCAGCCTATGTGTGTCTTTCATTCCGTGTTGGGTCTCTTGTAGACAGCACATATGAGTCTTCTTTTCTTATCCATCTAACTATCCTATGTATTTTGATTGGTGCATTTAAGCAATTTACATTTAGAGTGATTACTTTCTTGACAAAGGTAAATAGGTACTTATTTATTGCCGTTTTATTTTTTAACTATGTTCCTCTGTTCTCTTCTTCTTTTTCTTCTTCAACCAAGCCCTTTAATAATACTTCTTGTAATATTTGTTTGGCTGCTATAAACTTCTTCAGTTTTTCCTTGTCTAGGAAGTGCTTTATTTCTCCTTCAATTGTAAATGATAACCTTGCTAAATGAAGTAGTCTTGGTTTTAGGTCCTTGTTTTCCATGAGTTTGTGTATTTCATGACAGTCTCTTTTGGCCCAAAAGGTTCCTGTTGAGAAATCAGCTCACAGTCTTATGAAAACTCCCTTGTAGGTAATTGCCTTTTTCTTGCTTCTTTTAAGATTCTCTCTTCGACCTTAACCTTTGCATTTGAACTATGATGTGTCTTGGTATAGGTCTCTTTGGGCTCATACTTTTTTGGGATTCTCTGCACTTCCTGAATGTGTATGTTATTTTCTTTCACCAGGTTAAGGAAGTTTTCAGTCCTTATTTCTTCAAATAGGTTCTCAATCCCTTGCTCTCTCTCTCTTCTCTTTCCAGTACCCCTATAATGCAGGTGTTGTTATGCTTCATATTGTCCTAAAGGTCCCTTAAACTATCTCATTTTTTAAAATTCTCTTTTTCTTTTGGCTACTCTGTGTTTTCTGCTACTTTGTTTTCCAAATTGGTGATTCGATCTTCTGCTTCAGCTGACTTACTGTTTATTCCTACTAGTGTATTCTTTATTTCAGATATTGTATTTCTCATTTCTAACTTTTTTATGGTTTCTATACTTTTTTATACTTACTATCTCTTTCCTGATGTTCTCACTAAGTCCTTGATCATCCTTAAAACCATTTTTTTTTCAATTGTATATCTGGTAAATTGCTTCCCTCCATTTCATTTAGCTCTTTTTCTGAAGATTACTCCTATTCTTTCATTTGGGGCATGATTTTTTGTCTCTCCATTTTGTCTGCCTTCTTGTGTTAGATTCTGTGTATTAGATAGATGTGTTGTGACTTCCAGTTTTGGTAGGTTGGGCTTATGTAGTATGTGTTCTGTGGGACCCAATGGCACTGTCTCCTTGATCACCTGATCTGAGTGCTCCAAGGCTGTCCCTTTTGTAGGTTATGTGGATCCTCATGTTTTAATTGAGTTTTGATTGTTATTAGCCAGTTCTTCTGTGGGGTCAATGCTCAGGCTGGCTGGTTGTGAGGACTTATGCCAACCATAGTGTATGAGCTGCCGTGCAGGTGCTAACAACACAAAGCAGAATTTGCCTTAGCAGTTTGTGTTGCCTACTGAAATCCCACTTTGGATATACCACTTGTGAAGCTAATTGGATGTTGTCTGAACATGGCTACTGGGTGTGTTGGTTCTGGGGCCTCTTGGGAGGGAGTCTGGTGCAGACCAATGTCAGACGTTGCATATGACAGGCCCTGGGTAACTTGTTTGTAACTACAAAATCATCCAAAGTTTGTGGCTGCCTCTCCTGGGTCTGGGTGTGGGCGGGAAGGACCAAACTGCTCACCAAGGCCTGTTTTTACTGACATTGAGCCCAGTGGCAGGTCAGCAAAAGTCCCAAGGCACCCCCAGATCCACCTTCACCTGCCTCCACCCACTGGCTGCCTGCTAAGTTCAGTCACTGAAAGAGCTTCTGGCAGTCTCGAGTTGCATGAGGTAGGTCCTCAGTGAGTCACCAGGTAGGGGCGAGTGGTATTCACTAGACTGAAACAGGTTCAAACTCAGTGCCAGTGCTGGATCTGAGGTAACTTGGTAAAAGTCCCAGAGTATATCAAGTCTCAATGTCACCCACTGGGTTCCCAACAGACCTTTGGGGTGGGGTCTCAGGGAGTCTTCAGGGTGAGACCAACAGAGCTTATTAGGTTTAAACAGACCAAGATTTGTCCTCATGAAATGAGAGCTCTATACTTATCTGGCAAGTGTGTGAAAAATGGTCCTGTCCTAGACCCACACAACTCAGTCTGTCCA